>JAAAKG020041948.1:0-18923 GCA_010014905.2 Druon quercuslanigerum
GGTTTCAGCGACCCCAAAAACATAAGGGTACACTGGTCTCGCTTCTGGGACAGACCACTTTTTTTTGTGGTGCTGTGAATTAAACCCAATTGATTGAAGAATAGCATAGTACTTTTTGTCTCTTAATGGTGTGAGAGATTAACAAAACACTAATTTTGTCATTAATTCCATTCAATAATAATTTTTTACGCTTCACAAGTAATACAATTTTTTAAACAAATAAAAATATGATAAATAAACAGTACTTAACTTAACATTTATCAACCTTGCATAATCTATCCCGAAAGAAAGAGACATTTCACGATTTACAGGCGGAGAAAATTGTGTACAAAGTAATAATCATTCGAACAATTTAAATTTATTTACAAAATATTTAGAAACTCGTTACTTATCAGTTAAAAATAATTCCTGCTGAATAAATAGCAAAAAAAGCGTCTTTAGCAAGAAGTTTACAGAAAACTTCTGTTTTGCATTTTTTGAGGACTTGTAAGGCATAAGAAAATGGGTTTTTTAAAATTAAAAGTTACTGCGTAAAGTTTATAAAAATTAATGTTTTCTTAATTTTAGATTTTCTTATTTAAAGTCCGATTTTAATATAAAAAGCGCGGGCACACAGGTTAACGTAGGCAAAAAAGACGGCATTTTTTCATAAAAATGTAGGGTGGGGGGCTGTATGACTAAAAATTAAAAATACAATTTTTAGACCACCCTAATGAATAACTATTTGAAAAAAACGAAAAAATCTGAAAATTACAGACCCTTTTTTTGATTCGAAATTCAAATAATAATTAAAAAATTGAACTACTTGGGTAAAAATTTAATTTTTCGTTTGACGATTCATCATTTTAGTGGAAAAATTTTATATGTTTCAAGTTTAAGTATTAAGTTAATGTAGCTATTCCATTTTTTCTAGAAAACTATACATTTTGAATAAGATTTGATTTGGACAGATTTTTATTGAAAAGTAAAATATTCTTCTGCCTCAAAAAAAAGTAATAAAAAAATTTTAAATTGATAAATTTTTGTGAGTTATATTATGTATATAAACTTGGATACATTCCTTCCTTTGAGTTTGATAAATTATCGAATGGGCATTTAAGAAGAACGACAAAACTGCTTTCAAAATGTTTATCACTAAACCATTTTTAGAAAAAAAATGCATTCTCATTGTTGCAATATATCTCAGGGAAATAAAAATGGTTTTCCTTGAATAGGCCTCAGCTGGAATAAATAAGACATTGAATGCCTAAAGAAGGGTAGTTTAATTGTATATAGCAGAAAATAAATTTACTTAGAACTTTAAATAATAATTTTAAAAAAAAGTTAAAATAATTAAAAACATAAAAAATAGACAAGCGTAATATAAAAGTCCGATGGTTTAAAATTCTTGACATTATTACAAAAAAAAAGAAGGTCGTTTTGAGACACTTTAAACCTTAGGCTTGTCTCAAATTTAAAAACATTGCCTTCTTGCTATTTGATCAAAGTTAAGAAAAATAAAGATTTGTTACGAATTGTTGGCGCTTATGACCTTTTGTACGTCAGGCGGACGGACAGACACCGGCACAAAACTATAATGGGTTTTATTCGAGTGCGACGAATCACTAAAAAGAGAGAATGTAGTTATAAATTGTGCCGATGCACAACTCAGAAATTTCTTAAAATACAATAAAACCTATTTTGTTTTTAAAGTTGGTTGAAAAATTAAGTAAATTATGGCCATATTCAAAACTTTCGGAAAGTCAAATATTTTTTACCCCTCCCTTCCCCCAGTAATTCCTTTAATGCCTTTCTTACGGGCTGTGAGACCTTGTAGTTGTTAGGGAGGCTTAACCGTGTGGGACATATAGGGTCAGTCAGAGTTCGGCCTGCATGCGTATGGGTATGGATAAAAGGACCCCTATAAACGGGCTCTCCTGGCTGATTGAACAGGGTCCCTATAAACGGGCTCTCCCTGCATGCATGATTGTAGTATGATAGAAGAGTGAGGTGAAGGTCCCACCCGGGCCGATCTCCAGTATTTGGGATCGGCACAATTCGACCACCCCCCTAAGCCATGTCGTACAGTGAACGTACTCGTGGCCCTTTGGCACTTGGGGCTACGCGGATGTTCTAAAGGCCTCTCTGGAATACCGGGCGAGATGGTAAGGGCTACGGCGTGGTTCCCGGGTGAACTGAAAGACCCGTCTGCAGTGCTTCGGTGGTAGGAGGGATACAAAGCATCACTTAAGATATCGCCCTGGTGAATCGTGAGGAACGATAGACCTACGGAAGTGGACACACCGGGAGGAGGAACGAAACATCTCCTAGTTGTGCAAACTCCTGAGTTTTAGATAAGGGCTCTTGCGGTCGTCAACAACAGGCCCTTCTATAACTTTAGCCAGTACAATTTTTTGTTATAGGGACCCCACGGCGGCCAATCTAAGGTATTGCAAACTGAAGAAGGAAGTCAATGTCCTCCTGCAGCTTGAGCTTTATTCTAGAGATTTGATGATGATAGTCACGGATCTTAAAGGAATTACAAGGCTAGTCATGGCATCGGCTTACTTTCCATGTTACTGCCCTGAGATTGCTGGGAAACGTGTAATAATCACAGGCAGTCGCTACATAAATTAATCTGATATATCAGCCAATAGCGTGGCTGCGGCCCTCTCTCTGTGGAGAGGGCCGCAGCCCTTAAGAGTGGCTCCCTACGGGGCCACGCTTAAGACTTACAAGGGTGGAGCGTGAACACCTAAGCTTCAGGTGCTGTTACGGTCTCAACCCAGAACAATAATATTAATTATATTTTCATATTTTTTATTTTCCTGCTAGGCGTGGGAAAGTGGCGACCCCATCGCCCGAGAGTTTTGGCTCTTGCAGCCTCTCTCGGATGAAGGCCATGGTTCAGTTGGGAGTGGCAGTAGGACCTAACCGAGGGTACGAAAAGCAATGGCCCCGAACCAATGCAAGAACGTCGTTTTAAACGTTCAGATTACCTCAGGAGGGACGTCCTTACCTGTTATCAAGCAAGCTCATCGGCGCGAAGAGTAGTCATCCAAAGGTTGCCTGAACGTAGGGTTAATATGCACCCAAAATATGCTCATAAAACGCCCAGTGTTTAAAAGATCAGGTATCCTTTTTACGCAAAGGGGGATACGAAGCTCTTTGTCAAGCAGAAGAGCAAAATCCTCCAGAGAACATTCCAATCGTTCCAGCAAGATTACCGTTGCAGATAGCCGAAGATGATTGCAATTAAAAACAGCTCTTTCAATAGACAAAGAGCGCCTTGTAAGGCGAGTAAAGTGGATTCAGAAAAATTCCACCTTTTCTACTTGCCCTTTTCGTCCTTTAAAACAAAACGCTATATGCCGTTGAAAATTGGCTTAGTCGTGAAGACATTAAAGTTGTCTAGGGACAAGGCATATGGCAATACTCAAAAGATAGATGAAGATGCTTCATATATCTTGCTCTTTCGTAACTTTTGCTAGAGGCAATTTTCGCCACGTCCAGAAGAAGAGTGTCAAATAATTACTGCCGACGAAGTGAAAAAAGTTAAAGCTAGAGCAAAGAACTACCGGCGCATAGCTTGTTTAAACACCAGCTACAAGCTATTCACTGGCATACTGAAAGAAAAGATTTTATTATCTCTCTAGCCGGTATAGAGTGCAATAGTTGAACAACGCGGATGCAAGAAAGGATTTGCTGGTTTCAGACAGAACCTGTTGCAAGACAGGTGTATTGCCCAGGATTCTATAATGTATCGATACAATCTTTGGATTGACTTGGATTGACTGCCGAAAGGCATTCGATAATACGAACTTTGGGCTACTTATTAAGCTCCTTGAGTGCCTGGAGGTACATCCAAAAAAAGAGATGTATGAAAGAGTTAATTCACTTGTGGCGGACAAGATTAGTCATAAAATCTGACAAAAGATATGTGACTACCAGTTATATCATATATAAGAGGGGGGTCTTCCAAGTAGACTCTTTAAGTTCGATACTTTATTTCCCTCTTGCCTCAATCTATTGTGCTCTTTGGAAAAAGCTCCGGATACCTATGTTGCCTGCCGAACAGAAGAGAATGTAAGGTCAACCACCTTTTATACAGAAACAACCTTAAACTACTTGCTTCTTCAAAAGAGAACCTTGCAATCCTTGTGGTGGCAGTACATATGTGCTGAACAAGTGTGCCTGCGTTTATCTACACCAAGGAAGACTGAAAAAAAATACATCAACGCATGACGATCAGGATCTTGAAGTTATACATGGAAATGCTATTCCATATCTTGGTAATGGAGATACATATGCATATCTTGTAATACCGCACGCGGAAACCCAAGATGTGCATGTATTAAAAAAAGGTATTGCAAAATTCTCAGAAAAATTTGGACTTCAGAATTATTAAAGAAGAGTATGATCCAGGCGATCAATATTTTGGCTGTTTCTATACTGCTTTACACGTTTGGTACAGTTCAATAGAATGTCGATAAGTTGAAGCAACTTGACCGAAGCACATGCAAGATGATGAAAATCCATCAAAATCTACATCCTAGATCTTCCGTACCTCGTATATATCTTCCTTGAGATAAAGGAAGAGGAGGCTTGCTGAGCATAGAGTGTATTCATTGTAGAACGGTTCTAGCTACAGCCTAATCAGTTCTAGAAAGAACAGATTCTCTAACGCGACTCGTACACCAACATGAAACGTAAATGTTACGGCGTTTCACTACCGAATCGCAGATAAGGCTCAGAGGAACTTGGTCTCCCATTTGCAGCACTATACATGAGCTAGCATCAGTAACACCTTTGGCGCTTAAAAGTCATGTATAGGAAGCAGAACATTCACTTCTACTGAAGGAGCATGCTGATAAGCCCCTTTATCGTAAATTCTACGGCATTATGCGTAAAGAAGAGCTTTAGATGAATCTATTTAACATGTTTCTCAAATCTGCGGGATTAAGATCGGAGTCGGAGTGATTTCTTTTTGCGTGTGAAGACGGCGTTAAAAACATCTTAGGTTACCGTAAGCGCAAATTGTATGCACCAGTAAGTGATACCAACTGTCGAGCGTTTAACCAAGAGCCAGAAATAGTTGGGCATATTCTTAGTGGATTCCCAAAGTATGCAGGACCAGGGAGAACTTAAATCCGTCGTAAAGAATGATCAGTGTAAGATCTACTAGAATTTTTTCGTTTTCCACCATTCAACGTATCAGTGCTACAAAGCCTGATATTGTCCTCCAAGATCTGAAGACCAAGATAATTTACGTGACTGAACTCTTGGGACCAGCCAACGGTAATATCACGGCAAAGGAGGAAGGAAGAGAGCGAAATATCAGGCTCTTCTTTTTCAGCAGAGCAGGCTGCACTAAGGCTACAATGTCCATCATGTGCTTCTCATAATCGGCTACCTTGGAGGTATGAAAGCTTTTTCTCAGCCAACTCAACAAAATCCCGGGTTGCCAGCGTCAGGCGTAGACGATCGCAACTAAATCTGGTCCATCGACACTGTTCCTCCTAATACTCTACAAAAGTTAGTAGCTCTGAAAAAGTATCCACTGGTGAAACCTTCACCTCCATCTGTGCGATCTTTTGCGTAAGTTCATCTGCGGCTAGCTACCGCACTGTAAGAAACAGTGTTGTAGGAAGTATCTTGCGTAAATTTCCCGCTCTTTCTTACCTCCTAGGATAGAAGGAGCAGGAGTGGATGATGTACACATTCCACTTGCGTCGGGGTTGGCTGCTTTAAGGAACCATGGTAATAGATTCTGGAGCCTAAAACTTCTCTCACATAATAAACTGAATTTAGTAGCTCTAAGAAAGTATTCAAAGGTGACTATTGTCACCTGCAACGCTTTTGGTCACTCGTAATTGTATACCTTCAACATCATCGCAGGAGGTTTCAAGCATCTTATTAAATTACATATAATATTCTGATCTCATTAGTCACTTGACTTAGTCCGTGGCTATGATGTATGACCGGGTTCAACCGAGTAAAAGTTTTTTTTGTAACAATTAACACAAATACTGTAGGAGGACTTCAATTGGGATACCGCAATAAAAGAGGATTTAGTGCGCCTCTGCAAAGTATCGTAATATAAAAAAAGTCGCACTAAGTCATCTTATTGCTAAGGTGAAGGACATGAGGACTAATCTACACATCACAGAAGACCAAGCAATGGAGATTAAGCAACAGGTTGATTAGCGTGTAAAAATGACGACAATGATTATCAGTTAGAGGAAGGCGAGTCACACGGTTAAGCAGAGGCAATTGATGTTCTTCCTCAACCTGTTGATGACCCAATTCCACCACATCCTTCAGAGGTGGAAGGTCTTATGCAAACAGAACTAGAACAGAGGTTCAGCAACCAAAAACGCGACGGAAATAGACATTCCATATGAACATAGATGTTATGCGCTTTTATTTTTTGGCGGAAAAATGTGGGCAAAGTGCGATGAGAGAATATCATAGACTCTTTTTTACTTAAATATTGAGAGCTAGCTACAAAAGAAAATGAGCAGAATCTTGCAGATCAAAAACGCTTAATATCTGTAAACAGATTGCTTTCGGCTGTCGAAATAAATGCTATGAAATTGGAAGTGAAACAGCAACTTCCTATTGATGAACGCCCCTTAGAAGAGCTGGACAACGGAAACTTGATTGGAGCTGATAATGGTGATGTGAACAGCGAAATACCAAAAAAAGAACAGATCCTAACCAACACTTCAGATACCAACACTAAGAACTAACACTAAGGCCTTCTCTGTCTAAAATGCACGTCACAAATTATCTGCGTACACTAATAGAATACATCAACAGGAAGGTTTTACCTACGTATTTAAACGTATCATAAACTCCGTTAGAGGTGCAAACTCTTGTATACTGTGCAGCTGTGGCAACCGTTAGAACGATCGGCCGCAGCACTAGGCCTGCAAATGAAGTCTTTGTCCCAGCGAGGAATTAAGATCCACCGTGGAAGATCAGATTGGGTATGAATGTCAGCAAAGTAGGGTGCAAATTGGGTCGATTAACTCAATATGAAGAAGGAACTACAACCAGCAAGTTGATATACCATGTTACTACAATCATCCACCCCCGGTACGTCGAGACATTAACACCATAAATATTGGATGAGAATATGGAGTTCGAACGGCAAAGACTTGATGTTCTTTCTGCTAGACTGCGTCGGTACAGGAAAAATAGGGCACGAAGGCAACAAAATTGAAAATCGAAACTTTAACCAGCAAGACACCGAAGTCCCTTAATTGGAAGAAATGACTAAAACTACTGGTCCTGTGTTTTGAGGAAAAATGAACAGATACAATCTGGACACAGCGAAGCTGAAACTGGAGACAGCAAGGGCAGACAATAGCCCTGGAATGAAGCTGACAAACCGATTCTGGTACAAGTACCTGGCGAGTATGCATCATGCTTTGGCAATGTGCATTCAGAACCTCATTGAACATTTAGCTCTCATGTCAGGTTTTATGCTCCAGAGTGCAACGTGAGGCTGTAAAGATCTTAAGCTCGTTAACATCAAAGGAACTTACACATGTCATACATTGACTACAAGCAAGCGTTTCCTTCCGTGCCGCATGACTATTTGCTTGAAGTCTTAAAACTTTACCAACTTTGGCAACGCATTGCTGACAGTCCAAATCATACGATGAGGCTCTGAGGTACAACAATCAAGTATTTTGATCGTGGCCTTTGGAGCATAAAAGATGTCACCTTACGTGCCAACAAAACAGCATTTGCGGGACAAAGACCGTCCAGTGTAAATTGGGTGCCATTCAAGCTGAAGTCAAGAGACGTGCAAAGATGATTTTTTTCTTGTAAACAGCTAGTGGTTCGCTATGATAAACCTACACGTAGGATATCGTGGGTTAATCTCGGCCAACCATCAACATCAACACCAAAACCGAATATACATGGATCGAAGTTCATTCTCTGTCTTTGGTAAGGTCAGCAGGGTGTAGTTTACTATCAGCTCCTCTAACCAAGCGAAAAAATCACAGGCGACCTTTATCTAAGATCAGTAATGCAATTGAGCCGAGCATTAAAGGAAAATGGCATCAATACGAGAACATGCACAATAAGGTTATTCTTCTGCACGATAAAGCTCGGCCCTACGTTGCAAAACATGTCAAAAATTACTTTGAATCACTGAAAGGGGAAGTCCTACTCGATCCACCGTATTCTGCAGACACCACATCGTCTGATTGCCACAACGATTCACTTCGTTTGAAGATCCCAAAAAAGTTGTTGCTCGCGAAGTACAATGCCTTGAACCGCTTTTTTTAAACAAAACCGAATTTTCACAAAAAAAAATACTTAAACTGTAATGCACGCTCCCAAAACATTTTTCTCTAAGATTTCTCATGAAAAATAAAAAAAAATTGACATTTATCTCGTGATATAGCAAGAAGTTAAGGCGATTTCAAAAGAGAAGTGGAAAATTTGTTTACATAACTGTTCAGAAAAAGTTAAAGGCTGCATTTGTCACAAGGGAAAATACTTTAGGAAACAAGAAAAAATTTTAAAAAAAGTCTTAATTTTTTTAAAGAACGTAAACATTAAGAGTGACCCACTAATAATACTCTGCATATAGTCTACCATAAAAAGCTGGACATTTTTATTTAAAAATAATAAACATATTAAATTGCACGTTTGTTGATTTCAGAGCACACACTTTTTAATTTCGACTACGCGAAGTGTGCCAAATATAACATTTCATACCCTGAATTAATGATAAAACCTACTTATGTAAAACTAAATACTTATTTTATTATATCGATATATTTTTCTTAAGGTTTTAGGTTTAATTAATTAATGGAATTTATATTTCATGTATGTATTTTTTTTCGTTCCCTAAGTTCTAATAACATCGTTAAGTAAATTATACGTTATACTGTTGCAATAATAATAAAAATTACCATTAATTTGTTTATACCAGATTGCGCTGAGAAACAGCTATTTACAATAAAATCTACCCATTATAAAAAAAATTCTAATAAAATATGCGTATTTCTTTACAAAGTATGTTTCACGGGTCACTAAACATTGCTTTTTCTGGTGCGTGTCCTTTTAAGCTTAGGTTCAACCTGATCAGGATTATAGCGCTTTGTTAAGTCTTCGGAGTACTCGGCTGGGTTAAGATAACCTCTATAAACTGTGAAGTCTGGTTCTTTTTTTATCGTAATGTAAAAGTGTATGCCGCCAATAGATTTCGAATCTTCTTCAATGCCCATGGAAGGGCGACTTCTGGAATCTCCTGGTGGCTGAGATTCACCTTTAAGGAGATTTAATGATAATACCTTTCCTGAATGCTTATGGAGGTGCACCATAAAGACTCTTTCATAACAAGTAATGTAAAATTTAGTTTTGTACATCGTAAGATCATCTGGAAAGAAAAATATGTGCCATTATATAAAAAGTAAAAAATCTATCACAAAATGAAAAACTCAACAGTTCTTAATTGAAGCAGAGGGAACAAATAATCGCTTGTAACTGAACAGTAAAATATTAGTAATAAAAAGAATAAAGAACGTAAAATTGTATGATCCTAATGACCAATAATTAGGAATATTATAGATAATTCTCCTAGTAGTCAACTATTTATTTGATGATTGAAGGCCCCGGATGCAATAAGAGAATGGACGATTGAAAACGCGAAGTTAATCAAGTTAAATTTGTTCAAATATTCGTTAAGAGAATGTTTCGGAAGATTCCAGAAGATTCGCAGAATTTTCAAACAAAGAATCTAAGAAATTTCCAAAAAAATTTCTTTATTTTGTAGAATCAGAATATTTCAAAGCAAAAACAAATTTTTATTTAAAACTCGAATTTAAAAAAATGTCATAATTGTTCTCTTTTTTAATTTTTCTAGCTTAACATTACTTAAACTTGTACAATTGGGAAAGCTGACTGGATTCATTCGAATCCACTCCAATTAAGTTCAATTCATCCAAATCCCATCCACTACAATCCAATCCAATCCTTCTTAAGTCGATCATCGTCACATCCTCTCAATCCATTCCAATTTAATACAATCCATTCCAATCTACTCCATTCCATTCCAATTTAACTTCTCCCAATCCAATCATTTGCAATTGACTCTAATCCAACTAAATCCTCACGAATCTAATGCAGTCCGATCCAATGCAGTCTAATCCACTCTAATCGAATAAACATTACACCAATACAATCGAAAACAATTCACTGCAATTTAATTAAATGCATTCTAATTCATTCCAATTCATTCAGATCCTATCTAATCCAATCCAATTCAATTATTTGTAATCCCCTCCAATCGATTCCACTCCAATTTAAATTAATCCAATGTTATACAATTAATTTCAATTCTCTCTTATCTAATCCACTACAATCCATTCTAATTCTCTCTAATCTGATCCACTTCAATCGATTCCAATTTAACAGTTGTCATATAACAATATTAATGTCGTGGTAAAAATAATTTTTGAAAATTTAACTTTTTTTACTTTAAAATGCAAATCTCCCGACTCACTTTTATATTACTTGTTAGCGCGATATGCAGCCGGAGCTTCAATTCTTCTTTAGGTTCTTACTACACCAAAAATAGTATAAGGCATTAATTTATACCTGCTTCGTCCGGTGGAAGCGTAGCTCCTATAACTTGACTATTTTCATTTACATACACGACGATGTGAAAGTCTTTCTCAAATAAACCACGAGTTATATACATGTGCCGCTTTTTATAATCCTCGTCTGGATAAATATTTAGGCCTAAAAGCTGAACATGCAACACCTCATTAAAATCATCTCGCCAAATTCCGATTTCCCTGTTTAAATACACGATAGTAGATGTTGGGGGAGGGTCACCTGGGAAGGGTGTGTTGTATTTCAAGAATAATTTATGTAGGTGGTCTAGGTTAGGTGGGTGGAATGCGCTATGTGTGACAGTTGGGTTAGGATTTTGGTTACGAAGTTGGTAAGAAGAAAGGCCACTATGTGACCCAGGCGGCTGATGCAAGCCAAATAAGGTGCGATATTCTTCAGGAAGTGAGTGATGATAGTTTACAGTAGCTTGGTGTTTATTTAGGCTAAGATATTGGTTAGGAGTTTGGAGAGAAGGTTGGCTAGAATGTGGCAACACCAAGCCAATTAAGCCATGATTTTCCTCAGGAGGTAGGGCATGATATTCCTTAGTAGCTTGATGTTCATGTAGGGTAAGATATTTAAGAGGATATTGATGAGAAGGTTCGCCACCATATGGCAAGGATAGACTATGCGACAGGAATAGCCTTTGTGGGCCACTTAAGTTATGATGTTCCTGATTAGGATTGTTGCGATCTTCGCCAATAGCTGGGTGTGCATATTGATTATTATGATGGTGAGCAGGTTCACCGCCATATTGCAAGGATAGATGATGCGGCAGGAATGGTCTTTGTAGGCCACTTAAGTTATGATGCTCCTGATTAGGATTATTGCGATCTTCGCCAAGAGCTGGGTATGCATATTGTTTATCATGCTGGTGAGAAGGTTCGCCAGCATATTGCAAGGGTTGTCTATGCGGCAGGAATGGCTTTTGTAGGGCACTTAAGTTATGATGCTCCTGATTAGGATTGCTGCGATCTTCGCCAATAACTGGGTGTGAATATTGGTCATTATGATGGTGAGAAGGTTCGCCACCATACTGTAAGGATGGACTCTGCGGTAGGAATGGCCTTTGTAGGCCACTTAAGCTATGATGTTCCTGATTAGGATTGTTGCGACCTTCGCCAATTGCTAGTTGAGCAAATTGTTCATTATTTTGTTGAGAATGTTGGCTACCATATGGCAAGGATAGATTATGCGGCAGGAATGGCCTTTTTATGCCACTTAAGTTGTGATGTTCCAGATTCTGATCGTTGCGCTCTTCGCCAATAGCTAGTTGAGCAACTTGGTCATTATGTTGGTGAGAAGGTTGGCTACCATATGGCAAGGATGGGCTATGTGGTTGGGATAAGTTATCATATTGCTGATAATGATCGTTTCCATCTTCACCAGTAGGTGGGTGAGAAAATGGGTTTCTATATTGAGAAGGAGTTAGGTTATAATATGGCAAGAATGGATCTACTCCCGAAGCGTACAGTCCTGAAAAAAGAAAATAAAGATTTGTGGTTATAAAAAGATTAACTGAAGCCCCTCGAGGCATATGGGCGTAAGTCCCAAATCTCGAAAATGCGTTGTATGGGCCAGAACTAATCATTTCGAACTAAGTTATTATATATAATCTCTATCTGGTATTTTTGAGTCAATATATCTGTAGCTGATTCTTTTTACAATTCAATAAAACTAATTTATATCACAAATGTTCCCCCTCGATTCTAGTTTTTAATTATAAAATTGATCATTTATGCAACTTTTTCTGTATCAGGTTCAGTTTTTTTGGACGCGCAGTTCTATAAAAATATTTTTTTATCTACAGTTGCTTGTATGCTGTTATTTAAGCAAATCTTTTGCCATTCCAAGAACTCGAAGAATGCAGAGAATTAAAGGGCATAGAAGAGTTGAAGGTACTTCAGAGAATTTGAGCAATTCGGAATATGAAAGGAATTCAAAAAATTGAACGAATTGAAAGAACAAAAGGAATCTAAAGAATTCAAAGAATTTAGAGAGTTCTAGGAGTTAGAATATTTAATGGAATTGAGGAATCCAAGGAATTCACAGATTCAATGGAATTCAGATAATCAAAAATATTTAGGGAATTAAGGGCATTTATAGAATTTCGGGGATTTCGAAACATTAAGCGCATTTAAGGCCATGTGATGAGTGGGTCACGTTACCCGATTCCTACCTTATCGCCCGTTTTATTATTTCCTAACTTATTTTCACATAAAGCGCCACTTTTATAATTATGAAAAAAGTTTTATTGTACATAGATTTTTTGCTTTTTGCATAATTACTGAAGTTTAGGACCAGACCCACCTTTCTTAATGCTTCCAAATTATTATCCCAAAGTTTCAACTCGATGTACCGCTTCGTATAAAAATAAGTTAGGACATAAAAACGTGGCGGTAAGGTAGGAATCTTGTCCCGTAACCCACTCGTCATATAGCCTTAAGGATTTGAAAATATTTGATAAATATACAAAATTAAAGAACTTTAAGGATTTCAGAGAATTTCAATGTAAATTGAAATAATTAAAATCAATATACGAAACGAGAGAATCTTTTAAACTAAAATTTCGTCTATTTCGCTGACAATTGAATTACTTTATTAAAACTTCATTTTTTCAAATTGTTAAAAACTTTCTTAGGAATTTGTTTTTTGGGTAAAAATTAATTTTTTATCTCAAACCTTAACTATTAGTTCAGTTCTAGGGATGGACTTTTCAGACAGGCATAGGTTCATCTATGAAAATATTAAAGAAAAAGTCGGTATAGGTCCCAAATACGATTTACTTAAAAGATCTCAAGAACAATTAAGGAAGATCACTAATTTTAGTAAAAATGATCTACCCTTGGTACGTAACTATTTTGAAACCCGAAATTTATCATTTTTATCTGATCTATGAAAAAGAGTTAATTAAAGCTTCTTTAATTGGAATATAATCAGATGTCTTTTGGCTTAAAGACATTTGTTAAAAAGAGCTCGTAACGGATTAGAAGAAACAGGAAAATCCAGTTAAACAATGGAAATTAAATAAAAAGAATTAGAAAAATATAGCAAAAAGTTAAAAATAGGATCAGGAAGAAAGTATCATAAAAAGGATAACGCGATTTTTAATTAAAATTATCAAGATTGTACAACATTTTCAACGAAATAGTTTAGTTTTTATCTACAAAGATATATTTGCGACCTGGTGGTTCGGAACCCACCTTAAGCTGTAGGTCCCCCTCCCACCACCAAAAAGGGTGTGGGAGGTGTGTTAAGCAATAGGAAGAGGGTGAATGAAAAATGTAAACCCTTAGGGACACATTAGAAGCTTCCACTGAAGAAATTTAAAGTTTTGAACGAAAAACATCACCTTCTCAAAATCGTATAGTCCTTGAATTAACTTTTTTATTAATCATGCACTTCAGTTTGGTTCAAGATTAATTCCTTTAACTGAAAATTTGAATGTCCATTTTTGGTTGAAAATTCACATTTTCTTGTTCAAAATTCAAAAATTTGGATAAAAATTTGTTTTTGTTAATTAAAAAATTAAATTTAACTATTTTGTTTGAAAACCCACATATTTTGTTAAAAATTGACTTTTTCGTAGAAACTTATCTTTTTCTTTCCCAGTTGATCTTTATGTTTAAGAATTCTTTTTTTTTGTTTAAAGCTCAAGCATTACAGTTAAATGTTTATGATTTTAGTTGAAAACTGATCCCTTTGGTCGGAAGAGAAATGACTTAACTGAAAGTTAACCTTTTGTAGAAAAATAATTTTTTTTTACAAATGTCTGTCAAACATTCAAACGCGAAGGGCGAGGTATCCTATTTTCGAGCCCGAAGCGCGAGAACCAATATCCGCGCGCCGTAGGAGCGCTCAAATTTGTAAGCCGCGCAGATTTTTTTATCGTAAATTGATAATAATAAATATAAAAAAAGGACAAAAATAAAAAAGATACCCATGTATATTTGGTTGGTTTTCCCTTCTCGCTTTTTATCCCTCCTTTTTATTTTTGCACGAAAAGAAATTTTTTTCTCTCCGTCTTTTAGGAAAAAATTATTATCTTTTTTCAAATTGCAGCATTTTGCTTTTATTTTCAGGAATTCTGCGCATTACACGGAACAAATTGGTTCTATAAAAAGTGTAGAACTCGGTCAGGGAATCTTGGACGTGTACCAAAATTTTATAAAAATTAAAAGCCTGCTTCTTTAAATATTTACAAAATATTTCAATACTGAGTACAAGAAAAAACCACATAAAGTCCTGGACTGTCTAGAAAATCTTTGTACAAAAGAAACATTTTGGAGACCCTAAAATGTCTAAGACAGTCTGGGAAAAAGTGGAGAGGCAGTGAATATAATTTTCAATATAGTCTGCGAAAATATAATAACACTAGATTTGTAGTCTTTTGATTACATCACAAAGTTCATATAGTTAACACATGAAAAACACAATTTTCACTTATCTAACGCACACAAACCTAATTCTATAAACTAACTTAACACTACTACATACAACGCAATTCCCTAACGCATAATATCGCACGCTGGGTATACCAGTTGAAATGGTCCTTATATACTAACCAGAAAAATTCTCACCGCTTGTGAGAGATGACCAGTGCCGCGCCAAAAATTGGCGGTACCCCAAGTAATATTTAATTTTCTTACTTCAACATCAAATATTTCTTTGACATTTTTCATTTAAATGTTATATTATAACTATCTCATTATATTATTTTTAATGTTAGGCATATTAATTAATGTAAATGTACTTTAAATTGATTACTGTATATTCGTGTCGAAAGTTTAGTACACATTTAATTTTTGTGAGTTTTATAAGTGCTGGAAGATTAATAATATGAGTAACATCAGTATTTTTCTCTAAAATAAATTGAAACATACATATAAAAATGAATTGAACTTGGATCCCAAAAAATCCATTTTTTTAGTTATAAAAGAAGATATTGTATTCACATTTTTTAATTATTAAACTATTTGGCAGAAAATAGCTTTCCTTGTTAAAAAATCACATTTTTCAGTTGAAGATTCAGCTGTAGATGATTAACCTTATTGGCTTCCAAATTCAACCATTTTTTTGAAAATTAATGTATTTTCCTGAAAATTTGTCTTTTTTGGTGGAACACATCTTTTTCGTAGACAAAATTTTTTTTTAGTCGAAAGTTTAACCATTTTAGATTGACCTCTTTACTTAAAAATTTAACACTTTTGTTGAAAATCCGTTTTTCATTTCCTTAAATTGGAGCCCAAAAAATCCATTTTGTTAATTAGAAAAGAAGATATTACATTTTTTTTTGGTTTCTTTACTCTTAAACATTCACCAAATAATAAACGATTTAGGATTTTAATCAGCTTGTATTGTAAGTAGTTTTTTATAGGATTAGCGATGAATATTTTTTTTTAATTCAAAGAAAATTTTTTTGACGTTGAAAAGGATTTTAAATTTGATTTTAATCTCATTTAAATCTCTTTAACGTTAAATTTTATAATGGATTAGGTAGACTTACCACTAAAATTAAAGAGAACCGTGAGTGCAAAAAGGACAGTCTGAATAAGGACATCCATTTTTGAACGAATGAATCCATAAACGTTGATTAAAAACTTTGGAAAATTTCCACAGCTAGACATACATTTGCTTCTCAATATTTCATTACTCAGCCTTATATTTACATACAAGCGAAACCTTCGGAATTATTGATATTTCCTGTTTTGTCTCTATTAACAACTGAAAAACTCTACGCGGAAATCCGCATTGAAATTTAAAATATGATTTTTCTCTTGTATCTTGAAAAATAAACCTCAAGAGAAAAGTGAGAAACATATCAAAACATAGCAAATAATTTCAAAAAAAATAGAAAACATTTATTACAGAAAAATTTGTCAGTAAGTGAGATTAGACAGTTTTACACCAAATTCGAGTCAACTTGAGAAACATTTAGAAGTGTAAATAAAATTCACAAATGAAATAATAATTGAAAACACTTTGAAAGGGACTAAAAATGTTTATTTTTGAACACTTTGAAGTAAAGCTTATTAAAGGTTATAAAAGTTGTCAAGGCGATAGGAACTTTTTGTTCAAATAATGGGAAAATTTAAACTGATTTGTCATTTTCGAAAAATAATTTTAAGAGCATATTTCCAAAGATTTTTTTAAGATTTTAAAAGATTGCACATCATTTCGAAAATTGTTACACCTGAAATGGAAATTCTTCTTGATTTTAAAAAAAGTTCAAAGCTCTTTATGAAGTTCCAAAGGCTTTGAGATAAAAAAAAACTTTTCTTAAGAGTCCTAGGGAAAATTTTAAAGTCTCTTTCATTGAAAAATGAATGTTAACAGAAAATTAAAAAGTATAAAAACATTTCAGAATGTTTCTATGAATAATCGAAAGTATCGGGAAGATTAAAGAGCAATATTATTATGAAATTATACTTTTTCGGCATACCTGAAATTTTTGAAATTTGTTTTAAATTTTCACAAGAATATATAACATGAATTTACAAAAGTAATGTTCATTTGAAATTTTTATTTTCTGTTTCAAATTATTCAACCTCCCTCCAGCTTTAAATTTTTAACATTTCAATTAAAAATATTACATTTTCTAAAGAAAAGGCGAATTTTCGACAAAATGCATGATTTTCAATTACAAAAGATTAATTTTTAACGAAAAATGAAATAATTAAATTTTATTTATAAATAGCTACAATTTTCATAAAGGGAATCATTTTTATACCAAAAACGTCGAATTCTTCTATAAAAAAGATCAATTTTCAATCTAATAATTTATATTTCCAAATAAAACAGACAAATTTGGAACCAACAATGTCATACTTACAATTTTATTTTTAATATCAATTTGTAATGAAAAGAAAATCTAAAAAATAGTTACATTTCAAAACATTGAAAATAAATTTTTAACCAAAAAGAATAATTTTCAACTGTAAAGGGCACAATTTTCAACAAGATACATAAATTTCAACTAAAAAACATAAATTTTCAACCAAAAATTGTTTATTTGAAAAAACGACTTTTTAAACTGCAATAGTTAAATTTTCAGTCAGAGTTTAATTTTTGAACAAATAATTGAATTTACAACGAAAAAAATAGTTGATATTTCAACTAAAACTATTTTAATTTTTAAATATTGAAAAGTTGAATTCAACAGAAAGACGATTTTGTGAAGAAAATTACATTAAAATGTTACATTGTCAACTGAGGACATTAATTTTTAACTGAAAAATTGTTAAATCTTCTAAACCAGATTATTTCTCAACGAAACAGTTTCATTGAAAAAAAAAAATTCTATTGATGAAGGTAAATTTTCAATTAAAAATTAATATACATTTTTAATATATAGATCAATTTTTAACTAAAAAAGAGTTTCCAGTTCAAAAACAAATTCAACTAAATTTTTGAATTTTTAAACAATAATGCCAATTTGCTACAAAGCATTTCAATGACCAGCAAAAAAGTTAACTTTCAACTAAAAACTTTAATTTTCTATAAATATAAATGATTTTTAAACCTATCAGTTGGATTTATAACCAATAAACATACAAGTGTTTATGAAAATAGATTTTGTTTCAACCAAGAAAGATATTTTATACAAAACAGTTAAATTTTCTACAAAATCAGTTTAATTTTTAACCTAAAAATTAGATTTATATACAAAAAAATTTTAGTTTCGATGAAACGGATGAAGTTTTTATTACAACTTTTTTGGAATAGTTACAATTTCTGTTATGAAAAATACTTAACCAAACAAATAAAATTATTTTAAAAAATTTTACATTTTTAAACAATGTAATAAATTTTCAGATAGAATGATTATTTATTAACTAAAAAATCAAATTTTCAAACTAAATGGTTAATTTTTAACCAACCCAGGTTAAAAAGGTTGTATATAATTTATATATAGTGAACAGGGCAATGATTTTTTTCATTTTCTGTGTTTAAAAGTTTCTGTATAAAACAAATTAAAAATATAAGTGTTTCGCCCACAATATATAAACTACTGTACATATAACTACTGTATATATAAGTTTTACCTGGGAAGAAGATAATTTATATAAAAAATACGAGTTTTTAACTAAAGAAAATAATCTTTTAATCAAAGATTGAATAATTAAATATTGATTTTAAAAATTATTGTTAAACAAAAAGATTATTTTTTAACTAAAATTATGCAAAATTTATCACGAATAGGTACATTTTTAGTAAAGAAGACGACTTCCGTTTCCGGTATGAAAGTGTAAAGTAGCGGGAATTGTGGTTGCTGAGAGTTTCGATAATTGTGGTGAAAT
>JAAAKG020041959.1:0-18923 GCA_010014905.2 Druon quercuslanigerum
AACCTTTGAAACAACTTAATTAGTTTCAATTCTCCTGACCCTAAAGCCAACAACTTACATCAACAATTTCTACAAAAATTAATTATTTTAACTTACGATTTAGGTTTTGTTGAAACTTCACGAGTTTTGTTGAAAATGTATCTACTTTGGTGAAAAATAAAATATTTGGCTTATAAAAATCCTGCAGGTGGAATATGTCCTCCGTGTCTTTTTTTTATACGTGATAGAAAAATACATAAAGGTGCGAGAAAATAGAAAATGTATCAAGGAAAATAAGAAAATTTTTAAATTCGGATTTTGTAGCAACCCTGGTAAAAAAGTTATTATTATTAATATATTGTCGATTCTTGACATTACAGTAATTTTTATCGAAAAACTGCATAGCAATCGTCTTTTGCATTATTGCTAATTTAAAATGCTTTTAAACTTCCATATTACAAAGCAGATATGAAACTGGAACGAATATATCAGTGAACGTCAAATGCATACACAATAATGGGGGAAGAGGCGGATTAGTTGATTGGCGACGGCCAAGCCATCTGCTTCTCACCGTAAACCCCACTTGCCTGGGCGGATTAGACCCTGCATCGTGCCAGCGCAGCGGTATTCTTCACATGCCATTTGCAAGGACAGTCACAGCACATCGGCCACCAAAGTACAGGATAGGAGCACGACAGGAGCACGACACCCACTCAAACGATGAAGACAGCTGACGCAATCAAACTTATTATTCCCGGGGGTCCAACAGCGAGAAGATGAAGAGAGTGAAGATAGGCGATAGAGATGGGGCTATGTGGGTTGTGGATTGTGGATTGTGGATATACTGATAAAGCCTATCCCTGTTCCTGTCCCCTATATTCCTCAATGCCTTCATTCGCAGGCCCCGTCAAGGGCGTGAGTGGTACATATGCACCTCTCGAGGGACTCCAGAGACCACTCCCGTGACCGATAGCATACACCTATACATATAATGTTCTATGATGAAACTGTAGCGAGATAGTCGAACCATTTTAGATTGGCCGACAATCCACTGGGACGAAAATGTACTCCTGGAATTGAACTTTGCTCTAATTGCAAAGTTTGATTTCTTTTCGAAGTTCAAATTTCATCAAACGTTCTACGGAGAGATCCTATTTTCATTTAAAATACATCAAGTCTTGAAGATTAATTTCTTTCCTTAATTGGAATACTAAATTTGGGCTAAGCAGAGTGATTATTTACGAAAATAGGGGAATCCATTTTTTTAAAGTCGAGTATTGATCTTCGGCAAATTATGCCGTATTTAAAGTTTTTACTCCATCAAGTTTTTGTGTCTATAAAGAACTTTCTGTTTCGCGGTAATATTTTTTGCTGCCTTGGAAAAATAGTACAATATTTGACTATTTTATGATAAAATGATGAATATTAAGTTATAAATACTTACAAATGGTCATATCAGAAGGCAGCACTTCAGAGTCGAATCACGAATCCTGAACATCCCGATTTCTTGATTTTGTTTTACATTATATTTTGAGGTCAGATCTCTCCATTTTTATTTGGCTGCCTCTATAACTTTGCGAAACCTTAAAAATGCTGCAAGTTTCATTAACCTGACGAGTTCGAAATTATAGGCCAGTTCTCTTTTGCGACTCTTCTGTGACCAGTCATTAAAAAAAGTATTTTTTAAACTGAGACCAGGAAAGGGGTTGGACATGTTGCAGATCACTCTTCTGTGGCCAGTCACTAGCACTTCTATTTTTTAAAGGAAAACTTGGAAAAGGGGTCGAGATGTGACAGATCACTCTTCTGTGACCAGTCACTAACATTTGTATTTTTTAAAGGGATTCATGGAAAAAGAGTTGGAGATATGACACATCACTCTTCTGTGACCAGGTGTCAGACTAAAAAATTAAGATACGGTTAAAAATACCGTATCTGTATAAACTTCGTTTTAAAAAAAAATAAAATTTTGTAATTGTGTATATATTCAGACACAAGCCCACTTCCCTTTTTTACAACCCCTGCGTCCGTACGGTTAGAGTTTAGAGTTTAGACCCATGATCGATCAAGGTTTAGACTTAGTCTTAGACCCGACTGTTTTATCAATGTACGGGGCTGACCGCAGTCGCACGTTGAGACTCTGCCATAAAATTAATGTGAGTACCATATTGAATTCGTTATAAAACAATAAATTTCCAAGATTTCAATTAGAAATATATTGCATTTTCAAGAAAATAGTTGAATTTTATACAAAAAAAAATTGTCCACCAAAAAATGCGAATTTTCAACCCACAAAGACGAAGTATCAATAACAACAAAATTAATTTTTAACCAGACAGTTGCATTACCAATTAAATATTTAAACTTTCAAGCAAAAAAAAAAGAATGAATTTGAAACAAAAAAGCTGAACTTTTAACCTAATAGTTACATTATTAGGCCAAGAATACGATTTTTTTTTTGAAGACAGATGGATATTTAAAAAGTCTTCTTTTTTACGATAATAAAGAAAAATGAGCATTCTAGCCAAAATGATGACTTTCGTTTTAATCTAAAAGGATAAATTTTTAACAAAACAGTAAAAATGTCATCCAAAAAGATGACTTTATCAAAATAGGTGAATTTTAAACCTATACAAACATGCATTTTCAAACGAACAGTCGCATTTTCAAGCAAAAAAATTTAAATTCAATCAAAAGCCGAATGTTCAATCAAATGAATTAACTGGACAAACCCCATTTTTTAACAAAGTTGTTGAATCTTAAAAAATGAATTTTCAACGAGAGAGATTTGCTATTCAGAAAGACGAATTTTCAACAAGATAAATGAATTTTCTTCCAAATAGTTAATTTGGCAACTTATAAAGGATTAATTTTTGAGCAAAAATTTCATTTTTGACGAACAAAAAAAACACTAGGAAGATTAGTCTTTTACCAACGAAGAGGAATTTTCATCAAGATTGTTGCAATTTTAGGCTAAAAAGACGTATTAAAAAAATCTGTATTGACAAATTTGCATACTAAAGATAATTTTTTTCTGGTGAACGACATTGTAGTCATGTTTATAAAAATATTGAATTTTTTTAAAGAATATATGAGTTCTTAAGGATTTGAGGAATAAATAAATAAAAATTTGGAATTTTCTAGGCAAATTTGTCAATACAGGAGCTTCTCAAAGTAGAGCTATCTACTCAAAGCGCGTGATTTCGGTGTTTTTTTTTGCAAAGAAACGATGACAGTTCCTCGCCAGATTTTTGCGCAATAACCGCCTAACATTTAATCAACGTAGAAATAAAGATACATTGACATGCACCTTACTGTTAGTATACGCCATTTTTTATGCGAGATATTCATTCCTAAAGCGACCGGACTACATGAAAAAATCAGAGAGAAGTATGTATCATTCGATTCAGAATTTCAAGAAACGTGCAAATCCGTTGAACGTCAGAGAAGTATTTTTAGAAACTTTTGGAAGTACAGCCAGGATCCGTAATTACTTTCGCTAAATTTACTTCATGCAGACACTTCGTTGAATTCAGTTTTTTCATATTTGTTTGAGAAAAATTGTTCAGATAGATACATATACTTATAGTTGAAAAGTCAATAGACTACTATCGTATTGTAAATTTGTGAAATAATCATTACGAACCGAAACAGTAGTCTTCTAAAGTAAGGTAACTTGGACTAAGCTTATTGTTAATAAAATAAAAAAATTTTGTGAAAAAAGTGACTTCTAACATATAATTCGATTCAGAATTTCAAAAAACGTGCAAATCCGTTGAACGTCAGAGAAGTGCTTTTTGAAAATTTTTTGGGAACTTTAAAATTTAATTCATATTATTGGAGACTGAAGAGAAAATTCAGAAATGAACCTCAGAAGATTTTCTTGAGATTGTTGCCAGATGTGAATCACAGTTAGCGTAGGCATTTTGACCTTCGGGCTTAGGGGCTTAAGCCAGAGTAAGGTAAAAAGGGTATGCATTGCAGTGAGTAGAGTAGCGTGGGCGTGCCTAAAGATCTCCGTAATATTTGGCCGCCAGGATCGGTAGTTACTTGCCTTAAATTTACTCCATATAGGTAGACGCTTCGTAGGATTCTGTTTTTTCATATTTATTTTAAAAAAGTTGTTCAGATAGATACTTATATTTGTAATATTTGCAGTTGAAAAGTCAATGGACTGTTCTCATATTGTAAATTTGTGAAATAATCATTACGAACCGAGAAATTAGTCTTCAATAAAGCATTATTTTCTAAATGCAGACATGCCTCATAAGTCATATTCTTCTTTGTACTTTAAAAGCAAATAGTGGCCGACGATGACCTTACAAAAGCCTATGTCCCCAGGCCTCTTAAGTTATTATGAAATCACACCATTAATGCAGAGCCATTTTTAAAAAAATTCACCAATTTTGTTCATAATTTATCAATAGAAAACGTACCTAGTGTTATATCACTTCGTAAAGTTACTTCCACTGATCCCCTCCCCTTGCAATTGATTAAGTAGTTTATTGACGGCCCCTCATGTCTGATCCTTTCACTGAACTGTTCATTTTAATACTATTTTGGACGACTCCTTATGTCTGTTTTTTCCCTGAACTGTTCATTTTAATACTATTTTGGAAAAGGAAAATTCTCTAAAATGTGTAGAAGTTTATCTTGGGGATTTTGAAGAAGATGGATTTCACCCTAAAATTCAGGATCCTATGTTCTATGGACCTAATGTCCTATGACATCTATATGTTACGTTCCTTGAACAGAGGTATTAACACCATCTGTCACCAAGTTGGACGACTAGCGACAAATAGAGTCGTAATTTGAAACGAGTCCAAATCCTAGTATACTAAAAACAATCCGAAGAAAAAGTTACTGGAAGCTGAGACTCATTAATCATAATTATTAGAAGAGGCTAATTGGCACTTGTTTCATCATCTGACTAATTTCGACAAATAATTGAGCAGAATATCTTATTCAATTTCCTTATTAATTATTAAAGCCATTGATTTTCTTTCAAAATTTTTTATAGTATATAGTATTTTGGAGATCCCAAACTTTACATTCAGGTTGAAACGGAAAATTTTGACAGTTTAAAATCTGTAAAAGCTTCTTCAACTATCCATATTATATTACTTGACCCATAATTTCTAAATATTCTCTTTTGAAGGTCGCCTTGTCTGGGAGAATGCTAGTTAAAGTTTTCAATTACCTGAGATTTGCCAAGCTTTAAATGTGAAAATTGAAATGTTTTGACACATTGCAAGAATAATCTTTTTCTAATCCCATAATCCTAAACACGTGCCATTATACCTATGCAGGTATAATAATTTAGGGTAAACCAAAAAGATAAAGTGGAGGTTAGTTCTGAAAACGAAAGACAGGTACGATAGAATCATTAAACCATAAACTAGGTACTAGGGAGGTAGATAATAGCACCCCAGATAGTCACAGGACAAACTAGACAAGATGAGACTCTAGACTCTAGAGTCTAGACTCTAGACTCTTCTCTAGCTAGACTAGTCACTAGAGTCTAGCCTAGCCTAAACTGGACTCTGGAGGCAAGCTAGGGATGAGGCGACCCCCCAGTACTTTTACTCAGCAGACGACACGTGTGCATCAGCTTCAGTATTTTGGGACTTTGCAGGAACGGCATTTGGTGCAATAATGTGCAGAAGGCCACATTTGGGCTCGGGGAACCCCCACATTTATTGTGGGGCCACTGCGTGGTATCTGCTAAACATATGCGCTGATAGGGCTGACGCTAAGGCTAAGGGTATTAACAGAAGCGAGCATCAGCAAGTTTCGGTTCGTGCCAGCCAGATGTTCCTTAAAAAGGGCGAAGGAAATTCCCAAAGGCACCGGCTGACAAGGAAGTCTCTTCCTGATTCTTCCGGCTAAACGATCAAGACTAAAGACTAAACTACCGCAGACACATTTTTTTGGTTCCATATTGGCTCGTTTAATGCTCGTTCCGGAAAGACAAATGTCAGTAGCTCTCTTTATTTTACATCCCAATAAAAGTGGAAACACTAATTAATATATACTCACTTTCAGTAACCGACCCAAATTATCTGCATATCTAACCAATTCTCCTATATTTTTTGACAATTAATCTCGTTTCATTCATCAAAACATTAGAAATATTAACATTCATTTTTAACGGGCAATATATTAGGCATTTTTTAATTCAAATCTTTTATTTGGAAAAGGGTTAGAGGGAAACTATGTTGGATGTCGAATAGAATACGTATTTTATTTTTTAAACTGAAAAATATTTTTATCTTTCAAATAATTCACTATAAGAAAGATTCATTGCATGTAAATACCATGCTTTTATGTATAAAATTTTCTTTTAATTAGAAAATAGATATTTTTTATAATTATAAACTTTAAAAAAGAAATTATTAAAGGAAAAGATCTCTTTGATAGATATTTTGATGTGGGTGATCCCAATTTTTCACATATATGAGGAACGAAAAAGCTTTTTTTCTTTGTTTTTGTTCATTTTTAACATTTTCTTATTTTTCCCATTTTTACCCACTCAAAGAAAAAAAGTAATACTATGGCGTAGAATATATAATTTTTTGAACGCACATCTTTACATCGAGACATCTCCGAAAATAAGCGGACTAATAGAGTAGATTCCAGAATTGGTGTCTAAAATCGACATTTCCTCAATTTTTAACAAGATTGCCTGATGAAGATAACGGTATATATTAAAGCGTTCATTATATTCTAACAATATATTAGAATACATGGAAGTGTCGTATAGAAACCAGAAAAAGTTTATTATTATTTTTCATTTTAATGTTTTCTCATCTTGCTAATTTTTTACTCACTAATAACACAATAGTAATACTATGTTATAGCAAATTTTATTCCTTGATAAACCTCTACCTGCCAAAAGCTTTATGTTGAACCATCATCGAAAGAAATTGGATGAAGAGAACAGCTTACAGCATATTTGCTTTAAAAAAACTAAGTTTCCTCACTTTTTTATTTTTTAATCTTTGATAACCAAAAAAACATGAGTATGACGTAGAAAATTTAATTTTTTCATTAAACATTTACATGCCAAGTCATTTAAATCAAAGATTCCAGCATTAGTTTATAAAAAATGAAATTTTCTCGTTTTTCAATCTGTGATACAAAAAAAAAACATCAGAATGAAATAACAAATGTTATTTTTGCATATACATCTATATGCCAAGAACTTCATTTTGAGATATCCTCGAAAGATATAGAACTATTACTAGTAATAGAAAAGCTTCCAGTACGTATAGTCGTCTAACAAATAAAATTGCGTCATTTTTCAATTGTTGATAACCAACATCACATCAGTTAGACATAGTACATTTTATTTTCTTTATAGCAGCATTCTAGACTCTTCTGAAATTGAGTATAACATTCTAGAATTTGTTTGAATATCCTGGCATTATTTAGACACTAGTGTTACTAGATTATTTTAGACTATTATACAATATTTTTGAATGTTGTGAAATTTGCTAGCGTATTCTATAATGATGATAGAATGTTCTAAAAAAGAATATCCTACTTTCAGTCGCACAGTTGATCGCCGTTTATATTATAAGAAATGATTTGTTATTGATAAACGTATAGTCCATTCTGTCAGTCGAATTTCAATTATAATTCGCCAATAAAGGAAATACTAATATTTCTCTTTTGTTTATTTCCCAGGTATTCTAGCAGGCTCAAATTCAAGGTAGGAATCCAACATTTTCAACAATATCTTTCAAATGACGGATTGAAGCTTTTTCCGCACCGTTTGTATTATAGTTATATTATATTATAGTATTATAGTTTGTATTATAGTTACTTATTATATATTCAATTGTTCGTAGCCTTTCGCTCGCCCTATTCTTGAATCAGAAAATCGTAAAGTTGAAAGTGTAAAATGGAATGGCTCGTAATCGCTTTCGATCAGATTGCGCGTTGATCGGGCGATCCGCCAAGAGCGGCACTTTGGCGAGTAATGAAATTTATTAGCGCGTCTGCCGTGTCGGTAGAATTCTGCATGTAGCAGGTGCATTCGCTGGTTTGCTGACAAATCGCGACATGTTAGTCCACAGCCAAATTTCTCTCAGGGCCCTGCCATTTCTGCCAAAGTCTGGATCTAGATGACTCGACTCGGTCGCGAAAGGAACAGATGCTCTCGCGTTCGTCTCCATCTCCATGGACTTCCTATCCTCCTGATTAATGGTACACTTCGCAGTCTGGTCGAAATATCTCGTCGCCCTTTCGCGGTGAATACAAACGATCTTTGAATCGTTGCACCCATTTGTCTGACGAACTTGCGTTACCAACAACCAAGAACCAACCCTCTGATCTTCTTTATTTTTTCACTCTTACTCACTCCACCAAGTACCAATTTCAGAGCTTCTTCGAAATAGTAAACCAAGCTCCCTGGGTGTTCTATATCCTACTTACTTCCTGCAAATCTTCCTCTTGTTCTTTTTCTTCTTCTTGCTTCTTTGCTCCTCGTTACCGTCACCCTGCCGAAAAATTAGTCGAGATATTAGTGAGTGTAAACATTTGCATAGAAGTTCATAAAGATATGAGTATGTTTTTGAAATAGGGAGGAAACGAGTGTCTTTTTTAAAGCAATTTTCGTTTGAGTTTCAGAATGGAGAGTGTCCGAACTTCATCAATTCACCTTAGAAATAGTAGTCTATAAACCAACTAACTAACCATGCATCCCCAAAAGGATATCAATCCCGATGACAAAAATAAAAATTGATATAGCCTCGAAGTCAAATGCAATAAGAATTTTGTAGAACTCAGTGCTGAACCCAACCAATTACAAAAACCAAACTGTAGGTAATAACCAGCTCAAAACCAAAGTCTGAAAACCGGTGCAAAGTATTAGTTTGGTATTTTGGGCAAATTAATTATATGATGTATCCTTAGTTGTGGCAATTTTATGAGTATTGTTTTTCCTCAGTATCCGAGAAAAAGATTACAGTAGCCAAAAATTTGTTTGATGACTTTTTGTTCGTTTTATAGAAATTTGGTTGCGATTACTAAAGTGATGGCTGATGTAACAAAAGAGTTAATTTTGCTTGATCGAAAACTTTTATGGATCCCAAGAAAGCAGCGCACTGTCGTTTTGATATGTGGTTCTTTTTTTAAAGTAGTTTTCAATTAAAAAAAGTTTGCTTTCTATATAAAATGGCAGTCGTGATATTGTTTTTCCTTAATTTTACTTCAGAATTTAGAAAAATAGCTAGTTTATTTTATTTAAAAAAATTAAACCAAAGATTCTTTGTTTAAAGAAAAATCCAGAAGAAGAGAAAATTACTTCATTGAGTAAAGTGCATTTGATTTGGCGAGAATTATTTCGGTTAATCACAATTTCGTCTATAATTTTGGATTATTCTGATGAAATTTAATTTTGATTCATTATTTTCTTTTCAAGATGAATGCATTTTATTTAATCAAATCGTTTTTCTTACTTTGGCGTTTTCTCGCATAAATTAGATATATGATTATGTCTACAAAATATAAAATTTTCCTTGAACAGAAGCATATTGTTACTCCAACCAAATAATTTTATTGTTCATAAAAAAATATGGGTAATTCTACCAAATATATTTTTTCTACCTAAAAAATATTTGCCTCCCCCCCCCCCACACACATTTTGATGAGCGTACTAAACTTTTCGGTTGGCTCAACCAAAGGGCACAACAAAATAATTCAGTTGGCTAAACCAAACTGAGTCTAAATGAGTCTAAAGCTAATTTGTCAGGAAATTTTCGATAGCTTACAGACCTATAAAAATCTGACTAAAATCAAGGAAATTTCACATCTTTTTAGCGGCAGTGAACTTCAAAACATGGTTTTTTATTGCAGAAATAATAGGCAAAATCTGAAGAAATCGCGACGATGCTTCAGACATTTATCAACCAAACCCTTTTGAAAAATGTTTAAAATATAAATTTTTGTTTGTTTTATTGACATTAACATAACGCCATGTTATTTACAGTTCTAATTAAAGCAATTAGTTTATTGAAACTAGAAGGAGTTAATGAAACTATCTGTAATTATTTGAAATTTTCTTTAAGTATGTATTTTTTTCTCTAAAAATGGATTGAATACCAATTTTGTTGTCTTAGCACACTTTTTTATATTGTCTTCCCCTCATGAATTGCATTATGCGATGACCCACACTCATGATAATAAACCTTGTTAATACGATCTTCATGAGCTCTTGGATAATTTACGACTGTGGCATAATACCATCTGATCTGCGACCATACAGGGCGCGCTTTTACAGGCAATTATCTTTCCCTGCTTTTATTGTCTCGACCCGAGGCAAGATTTTTTTTTCATATTCAGGTGCACTGCGAAACATCTGGAGGACAGTCTTTTTCTAGATTAGATTCGAAAGGATAGGGGGAAGACAAATGATGCTTTATCGGCTTAGTATTGTGGGTAGTGCATGTTTTATTCAAGACGGGAACCTGTATAAATGGATGTTATTTTGATTAAGAAATTATTTTTCCTAAAATAATGGTGTGGCTTGTCTTCAGTGATTTATTTAAAGTTTAGAATTGTTTAAGGAAGGGGAATTCAGTTTAATATTTTTTATATTTTATAAATGATAATTCTGAGAATTATATAAACTATATAAAATATTACCGTTTCATTATCATGGATGAACAAATCGTTCGGTATTGCTTGAGCAGGATAGTATCGACTAGTTTATAATCTCTGAATATTTGATGGGTGAACCACGCGACCGGGGGCACATCTGCGTCCCTGTCAGCTTCAATTATTAAAGCACCATATGCTTCCGAGTTTCAAATTTTGAGCACGTCTGTAAGTGTCAGGTATCACCAGACATCGTGGAAGAATCTTCGAGGGGGAATCTGACACGAGCAAAAAGCTTATCAAATTAAAAAAATGCACAAGTGAAATTTTACATTTTGAGTCTAGCATTTCAATAATTAGATCTTCTCCAAATGGTGGCAGCAGTGGGAGGGACTCAACTACTTTTTATTTGTGCAGTCAAATAGGGACGCATACGTAAATTGTTGTATTATTCCATTTGCATTTAATTGCATTAAAATATAAATTTTTCTCGAACTACCAATTCTCCTTTAATGACCGTGGCTACTTTTTCAAAGTAAAACTTTCATATTTTCGGTGTGTCAACATTGGTTATTGATTTAAAAAACTTCAATTCATCAAAGTCGAATTTGTGTGGGCTTCGTTTCTCCCTTTCTTTGCGTACCTTCCATGTTTCCATCATGCATTAGAAACGACCAAATGGCACTCGATACGAAATACAAATCCCCCATTCAGCTCGCGCGTCACGGCTGTTGCGACTCGACTTATTAAACGAGATTGCCCTTGTAAAACAGTTGGTCGCGGATTCCCCACCCCTTCTGCCTTTTGCTCATTTTAACGGCAGATGGGTATATCGGGGTGGCATAGAGAATTCACAACACAGACAGGAATTTAATATAAAATATATTCGACGCGTCCAAATGACAAGGTTCTATGTTCGGTGTCCGAATAATGTGGTTCTATTTTCGTGAAAAATCTGGAAGCTCGCAAATTTTCATGCAAATTGTACGGTACAGCTTATACAGATAACGATCCTTTCAATTTGCACGCTCCGGGCTAGAACCTTCTCCGAATTCAGATGTCAGACGAACTTAGGCCAAGCGAAAACAAGACAATGCAAGTGAAACCGAAACTTTTCTTTAATAATAAAATAAAGGCTAAGATGCCATTCTAACCGCAAATTTACCGCCCTTGGGCTGGCATAAATACGTGTTTGATCTTCATATTTAAAGACGTCGATATAAGCAGATAATCAGATAAGAAGCTCTTCGCCTGGGGTAATTGCTAGAGAGATTGTTCGAAGACCTGTCCCGGAGGGGAGCTGCAGAACGAAAGTGTTGCTTAAATAAGCATCAAAGTAATTCTAGATCGTTATAAAGTTTATACCTCCCCTTAATACCACCTTCCAGCTTCTTCCCTTTTAATTGAGACTTCCCTTTTTAACACTTACCCCAAAAGGGATTTGGCTTAATGGCATAATAATAATAATAATGAGTTGTAAAATCACTCTTATATATTTCAGAACTCTTTCCCTGCGCCCCCCCCCTTTCTCCCTTTTTAAATAAATACTTTTTTTCTCTGATAAAAAAAAACTTTCCGTTTTTAGATTAAATGCCAACTGAATTAATATGAACTAATAAGAAGATCCTACTATTATTGGATAAAAGCAAACTCTTTTGGTTAAATGTCTAGTCTAGTACTATATTTTTGGTTCAAAGTTTCTCTCGTTTTGTTTAAAGTCCATTTTTTAGGTTAAAGATTCATTTCTTTGATTAAATATTGAACTAATTTTTCTAAGAATCGTTTAATCTTTGGCCGGAAATATATTTTTTTTTAACGGAAAGTTGAACTTCACCATTATTGGCGAAAACTTATATTTTAAAAATTAAAAAATTTATCTCTTTTAGTGGAAAATTCATGTATCTTTTGTTAAAAATTGCCGTTTTTGGTAACACATTAATCTTTTTTGACAAAAAAGTTTCTTTTTGGTTGAAAATTGAACTATTTCATTGCAAATTCATATTTTTTACTTAAAAATCAAAATATTTGGCTATACATTAAACTGCTTCGTTAAAAATGATTTTTTTGTCTGAACATTTTACTATTCCATTGGCGCTTGAAAAAGTATCCTTTATATGTTACAATGGTTTGAATATAATAACTGAATTGGCTAACTATAGTCCATTATATAATATCATTTTAGATTCTCTAATTTAATTTTTGACTCACATTCTTATATATCACCAATGTTGTTCGTTATTATTAACTATTATAATCCTTAAGGAATGTGGTGCGGAAGAAACGCTAGTTGACACATAGGAAAGAAATCGTTTAAGATGGTTCAGGCATGTTGAGTGAATGAAGGATGGACGTCTAACGAAACAAGTATATCAAGGTAAAGTAAATGGCAGCGTGCCCAGAGGCAGACCGCGGGAAGAATGGTTAGAACGTGTGAATGAGACCCTAGTTAGCATTTATTTCCTCTTTTTTATTTTTATTAATATCAAATCACAATAAAAAAAACCTTTGTAAATAATATTCACTAACGTTTCGGTATTCATGATACAGCACCCTTATCAACGTAAAAAACTGTTTGAGCTGGTAGGAACAGCAGCGAAACAACGATATACCCTCTTCGATACAAAGAGAGGGCATTGTTGTTTCGTTGCTGTTCTTACCTGCTAAGCAAAATTTTTACCTTGATAAGTGTGTTGTATATGAGTACCGAAACGTTGGTGAATATGATTTACAAATGTCTTTCTTTATTGTGATTTGATAATGAGAAAAAAGACGAAGTATATAAAAAAATATAAGAAAGGGGATTTGGTTGGTTCCCTTCTCATTTTTCTTTCCTGTTTTTGTTTGTCCAAAGCATTTTTTTCTACTTTAGGATTTTTTAAAGAGGATATTTTTTCAAATTTCAGTGGAAACATTTTATGGTGGTTGTTCAAATTTGGTCGTTGAATTTTCAGTTTTAATTACAGGAATTCTATACATTAAGTTTTTGTTAATGTAAATTCGTCTTTCTAGATTATAACTTCGTCTTTTTGTGTAGAATATATTTGTTTGATAGAAATTTAATCATTATGTTGAAAATGCAATATATTTCGAGTGCGAATTAAAAACATTTTACATTCAATTCAATAATGGTACTTAAATTTATTTTATTTTAAAGAATTTATTTCCATATTATTTCTATATTTTCATTCAAAATCACCCGATTTCGCCTGTTTTGAGAGCTATAGTAATTTGAGCTTCGAAGGCTGATATTTTGAATAACTTAATTATTAATTATTATTTTGGATTATTTTAATTATTTATTTATATAGGAGGATAAATTATTGAAGTTAACGAGGAATAAGAGGAAATAGTGGAAAGGACGGGTGGGGGAATGATGTAAAGTGACGGACAAATTATAGGAGGGGAAGTAGAGGACTTAGGGGACGTGACATGAAATTAGTGACATGAACTTCCAATTATGAAAGGGATGGTGAGTATGGAAATGAGGGGGAAGTGAGGGAACAAAGGGAGAGGGCAAGTATGTGAAGAGATCGCGGGACTTGAGGGTAGGGGTAGTATGTTAATGTGGGTGAGTAGGAGAAAATCTGTAGTAAGCAAGGGGAATTAAGGGAAGTGAGGGAAAGTAGGAGGTGGGAAAAGTGATGAAGGGGGATAGAAGAGAGGGATCGTAGAATGGGAACATGGTGAGAGGAGAATTATGGGAGGATATGGAAGGTAGTGGAAGGGGGTTTAGAGTAGGAAAAATATGGAAGGAAGATTTAAACTAATTAATTAATGTTCTAATGAGTTATGAACCCCTTTGTTGTCGGTACACGACGTCTACTTTTGCTATATATATATATTTTTTCATATTCCTTTATTTGAGGACAGAAATCAACATTTTATTCACCCTATCCTAAAATGCGAGTCGCAAGTGACATTTGAGATGTCGTGTGCAGTATGGCTCTGCGTTAATTAATGCGGGGCAAAGTCAATAAATCGATTATGGTTTTGTTTTATCGGAAATGACGATACAGGGGAGAAGCGGAGAACAACACGAGCGAGGCGATTTCACCTGGGTTTCGCGGTTGTTTGCAATCACGTATGTCAGGCTGGGGTTCCATTGACTATGGTCGTCATTGTCAACAGAACGCGATGACATTCCCTTTGTTTACGGTACGCACCACACGACTGACAAATCACTTTGAATACTAACGCTACCGGATTCCCGCGCCCAGAACGACATACGTTGCGCTTGAATTTTGTGACGGCCCTGGGTACATACAGGCGTATGTACTCATGTACGTGACGCAAGTACCACAGGATGCCGTTATTTGTCCGAGATATCATCGATGTGTTTTACACGCTCCTGCTGTGCGCCAATAATGTTGCAAGTTACTGCACCATATTTTTGAACGATTTACAATTTTCCAGTTTACAGTGTAAGTTCCTCGTTGATCTTCCTTTTCCAACTATTAGTTCGCTATTCATTTCGCTTCAGACAATTTATGCGTTTTTTGAGTAACAGCGAATAATACCGACAAAATTTCATTTAAATCTTATGGAAGCCTTTTTTATTCATACCAATTACTCTCATTGTAATAATAAATTGTAGCAGATATTCTTGAATATTTCAGTATGTTTAGTGTCTTTGTAAATTTTCTAGATTATTGTAGCATATTCGAGAATGTTCTGAAATATTCTTTAATACAGGGATCACAGTCAGCCCTTTTTTGCTTTTCCTCTCCTTTCTTCGTATTATTCTCAACATTTCTTATAATCCCCAGGCTGGTCGCTGGTCAGGGAGAACCTGGAAATCAGGGAAAAATCAGGGAATTTTTTTGGACAGGGAAAATCAGGGAATATTCAGGGGTTTTGAAAACAAAATTGCAAGGGTCAGAGAGTTTCTACACGAAGCACTTTAAGTAACTGTTTTATTAAGATTTAAAGGATTTTAAAAGTTTTAAAAGTTTTTTTGGGTGATTCAAAACCAATAAGTAGTATAAAAAGGACGTAGAAAGAGAAAGAGTGAGAGGTTGGTTTTTGGTTGACTCTTTCCCTTTTTATCTCTCTTTTTTCTTTTCCATTGATATTTATGTCTCTAATGAGCCGGAAAGTAAGATAGTTTGGACATCTATTTTTTAATGATTGAATTTTTTTCATGTTCTCATGCATAAAATTATTCTTCAAAAAATTGATTATTTTCCAATCATAAAATACAAAGTTTTAAAAGTATTAAAAATTATTGAGTTCATTAAAAAAATTCCAAGGAATTTTTAAGAGCTTTAAACAGTTTCAACAGATTTTGAAAGATTTCAAAGGATTTAAAATATTGAAATGATTTTTAAGGGATTTTGAAAGCTATAATAGTATATTATCCAGAAGCATAACATTTATGTTAACGCATTGCAAATATTATACAAAATTCAATAAAATAATTTCCAACCATTTTTGTTAATTTACGCTAATTTTAAAGGTAATTTATGGTGACTTAAGATAAATCACCCTCGAACTTACCCAAAATTCATTTGAAAAATTGCTACAAATTTCCCGAACTTTTCGGTTATTTACGGTAATTTGGTCAGTTATATATGGTAACTTTCCATAAATAAACGCGAAATTGTAGGTATCTGAAACCAGAAATTTCCTAACTGTTTTTACGGTTTTAATGATTCTTAACTTTTTTTTCACTTTTGTTCACTTGAAGTTTTTTAATTATTTTGCTTGTATCTCAAGACCTTGAGGCGTCCACTGTTTCCTTGACGCTCATATGTTGGCTTGCATCTGGAGTTCCTATTGTTATCGATACGTTACTTTTTTTCTACCACTTTTGTGGCTTCCACGAGGTCTTCCACGTGCTAAGACTAATTCAGTTCATCTCCATCAAACTTAAATTATTGAATATTTCAGCATTTAAAAAACTGTATTTCATAAAAATATGTGAAAAGAATCTGATTTTTTTCAGATTTTTCCTAACGTCCACCGCGTTTTGGGAACTGGTGAAAGTGGAGAATTCAAAAAGGAGGACGGAAAAGTTTTTTTAGATGCTTTTTCTTCTAACTATACACAAATCTTTTTAAAATGAAAGTGATCATAAAGTTATATTCGGAAGCTTGCAGATGCTTTTTATTAAACACTTCTGAGATTTTTTCGCTGAGTTGCAATCAAAAAAAGTTAGGGGCTTCAATGCGTGGCCCCGACATTATGGTAAAAGGAGATTTGTGGTTTTGCAATCAGGAGAAAAAAATGGGAAACCCGGAAGTTTGGTTGTAGAAAATTAGTGGAAACCCTGTGTATATAAATTCCAAAGTGGCAATTTTCCTATATATGTTTCCAACTATGCCAATTTTTACCTCTGATATTCCAAACGCTTTTTAAATTTTGGATTCAGGTATTTGAATGAGGAACGGTTCGGTGGTTAGTAAGGGACACGTGGCTTAAGGACTTTTTGTGGTCAAAACATTTTTGGTTTTATTCAGCAATTCATAATAATAGATACCCAATATTTGATGTTAGATAGACCCACGAAGAATTTAGTGCCTTTCTTTGGTTACAACACATGGCGCTTATAGCGCTATTGGTTTACTATTGACAGTATAGCATCCGGGACATTCAAGGTCAGGATACGCCCTCAATTGACCCTGTGACTCCTGTGAGTTGCCAAATTCTGTGGAACTTTTAACACGTGCTCGAGTGTACGACACATGGCAATTATCGAAAAAGGATCCTTCTTGTCTTGAGGATCTTCGCTTGCCACCCACATGTTCGTGTAGTTGTATAGTTGCATACTGTCTCTCTTTCTTTTCCTAAATGGAGTGCTGGTCCTCAATTCACTGACGATTTAACACCACCACGCCCACAAGGAAGTGTCTGACATTTCAGAAACTTGAGAAAGTTGCCAGATTCCATAATTTCAACCACACTTGTGTCTTTTCGAGTGGAAGATGTATAGTAAAACCAGTAGTAAAGCCATTTTAACCGATAATCCAGAGTTTTAGCTGTTCTTTTTTTAACTGATCCCTTCTTTCCCTCCCCCATCCTTAAATTTGAAAAATCCCCTAAGCCTAAAACACCTAAAACCGAAAATTTTGACCCAATTTTCCCCTTTTCTCTCTTTTTTTTAAAGGTTTCGATAAATTTGTTTAGAATCATAAACATAAATTCGAGACATAATAAAACAAGATACTTTGAAAGAAATTAAATTGTTGATACCAATTTCAAATGTTTCCTAAACGAGTTGTTTACTAATTGCGTAAATATGAAGGATATGGGCAGTTGAAAAAATGTAAATAAATGTCGAGTTTATAGAGGTAACAGGATTATGGGCAAAAATGCTCTTTCATGAAAATAGAGGAATACATTCTTTTAAATAAAAGTAATCCCGTGCAGAAATATTAAAATGGCCCAAGCAGGGCACAGGCTTGACAAAATTAGGCCATGGCCTGGTGATATAGCATATCTAGGTCATATTTATTATACAATTTAAAGATTTAAACATTATTGCATAAATTAACTTCTTACTTGCACTTTTACCGCGTAAGTATAGGATACTGCCGATTGCTCGATGCCTCTGGACTTTTAGCGTGTTTTTTATTTTAGGCATTTTCATAAACTTAATTTCAATGATTGCCACTTTGTAAAGTTTGACACTTGAAATTTGCAAGTAATAAGTAAAAAAAAATGGTACTACGCCTCAATTTTAGGAACTTTCACACTAGCCGGGCCCAAGTTCAAGCCATTGCAAAATTCAAGTTAGGCGCAGACTATGGGCAATGTACGGAACACCTTATGGCGCGAAGTTAAAAATTTCGAACACTTCGGCTGAGTTCGGCTCAGTTCGGCTCGAGAACGACACTATTTCCGCTGTATAATCATCAAAAGTTCGTTACGAAAGAAACTCACGCATATCGAAGATGCAAACAGTTACAACAAATACGAGTACAAAAAGCTTTTAACTTTTTATATATACACAATTAAACAGAATACATAAATTTATTTTAAAACTTCGTACATCGGTACTGATGGGTTATAAAAGTTTGCTCGATCGATGAATCGAAAAAATACACTGGATATCGTGTATTGTTGTATCTTTAATATCAGGGATATAATCAAGAACTTGAAAAACGGTCAAGCTTCCGGGGTAGACAGTATTAACGCTGAAAGGCTTAAACACGGTGGCAAGTACATACCACATAGACTATGCGAACTGATAAAGCTATGCATCAAAGTAGGAGAAGTCCCAGGTGATTGGAAAAAAGCGATTATCGTGCCAATATACAAAAGAACGGGAGATAAAAGCGACTGCAATAATTACAGAGGGATCAGCTTATTAAGTACCGTAAGTAAAATATACTCAAAGATAC
>JAAAKG020041970.1:0-18923 GCA_010014905.2 Druon quercuslanigerum
CTTTACGATGCCTGTGATTGGCCAGGGCGCCCCACCGTGGAGGCAGGACGCACTTGATTGGCCAATCAAGTCTAATTGATTGGCCAATCAAGTGCATGTGTGCTAGGTAATGGGAACTCGTGACCATTTGCTTTCTTAATTATTTCAGTTGTAATTTGCTATAATTGATTATTTGTTATTAGAGCTGGATGTACTTTCCTTTCTCATGCTTTTATTAGAACATTTATGATTTTTTGTAAAGCATATCATATCAATTTAAGTTTAACAAGTTCTTTAGGGTTTATTCTTGCATTTTCATATTTTTCATTGTTCTGTCAAAGGATGATTGTATTAATATTATTCCGTTAGTTCTTGTTTAAAATTATTGATGTATATTTTGAATTTCTGCCTTCTCTGTATGGGTCTGTTCTTTTGAAATTTGATTTAAATTGTTATGATTATCATATAGTTCATTAATAATATTGGTATATTCTTCTCCGTCTTCCGTGGTTCAAGGTCCCATGATTGGTCCTAAAAATGATCCTATGCATTCTAACATAGGTGCTCGGGGTTTCTGCATGGTCCTTGGTATTGAACTGGTTTCCGGCTTGTAATGCCGTATTTTGGCTATCAGGTTATTCAAATTCTCGTTTTCTCTTTCTATTTTCTGTAGTTTAATTTGTAAAATATCCAGTTTTACTTCAGCTCTGCAATTTTCTTTCATCAGTCTTTCCATGCACCTTCGGTAATTGTTATCGTTGTGTTGTCTTATATTTCCTTAGTATTGAAATGTTGGGTTAAGTTTCCTATGTTCAAAAATATGACTATTCGCTAATAGCTCCGTGTCAGTCGCATAGGTTCCAATTTTTCGTAAAATAATCCGATATTTTTTTTAGAAGTTGAACTTAGTACTGCAAGAGACTTTCTGGTGTGATTGTAAACAGTAGAAATATTATTAATGTCCATAACTTGTACCGTCAAGTTGATTTAGGCCACTCTATTTTTGTATCTGTAAAGAAAACTACGCTAATAATTTTTACATTGATTATTCTATCTGAATCTTAAAGAAAAAAGAAAGAAAGAAAGCAATCATCAAGTTCTTTTCCCCTTCTTTTTTGTTTTTATTCTTGTAATGTTTTTTGAAAGGAGGGTGTGAGAAGGAAACCTTCAATTCCTCTCCCTTCTCTTTCTTTGTTTCTGTTTGTTTATTAAAAATGTTGTCTCTTTTTAGTCCATCATTACAAAAATATTGAAGTATTTATTAATAAGTACATATATGTTCATAAAACTATGTGGTCATAATTTTCGTTTGTTATAACATGTGATTTGCACAACTTATGGAGAAACTTGGCAATATGTTTATTCTGAGATATCAGGGACAGAATCAGAAATATCATTCAGGACAAAATCCCAAAAATCTTTAGAAACTATAGGTGCTGTTTCTATCAGATGTTTATTTCTTTAAATGTGTCTGGAATAATCCCCGCGTAAGTAAAAATATTCACAACAATTTTCCCACTTGTATAATTTAATTCTTAAGGTTCTTGGGATTAAGTTCTCTCTTCGCTAAAGAAATAAACTTTTTCTAATTCTGTCAATATTTTTCTTGTGGCACTATATTCAGCCTTTTTGATTTTTGTTTCTTCATTACTTGTTTGGATTAACAAAATTCCCATGTCTCACATCTTCTATCACGCATTTAACATAAAATAGTCTATTGTTAGGTGGTCCCGTTGCCTTCACTACGCTGAAAGCAGGTTTGGAAAATTTTTATTCAGCAAGCAACTCTTCCAGGGGCCTTTTTGGAAATTTAAGGTCCTCTATTGCACCTTTGGGACGAATTAATGATGGATAAACATATTAATTATACGTATTACATATTAATTGGTCTTTGGCTGGTCAAGTCAGTAATATATATATATATATATATTTATATATATATATATATATTAATATGATTGTTGAGGACGTTGATGGGGTGTCTTCCGCCCCCTGCTCTTCGAAAACACATACATAATCGAAGGGCGGAAAACAATAGATCGATCCCTTGTCATATATGCTATCTCGGATCACGTTCTGGGTGGTTTTATTAATCTTATTCTTAGATTCCCCCTTTACTTCTTGTCATAAGGGGGTGGTCCGATATGCGTTGTGCAAGTGTTTCAGAACAAGTGGAATCTCCTTCAAATGCAAAAGTTTCTATGAAACAAGAGTGAGTATTTTCTGACGGAGAGTCCATCTGCTTTTAAAGACGTGCATTTTTATTATCTTTACTAGTTATGATTGAATTTAATTTTTGTTCTATTATGCGCTTGCTTAGTTCTTTTAATTAGAACCCATAGGTTTCCAGCTTTTTATAAGACGGAAAAGAGCTAGGGGTGCGCGCTATTTTCCCAATATTAATTCGAACGGTATAAATTTAGTTGCTTCATAAATTGATGCGTTATAGGAAAACATGGCAAAAGGTAGTAACTTACCCCAATCATCATAATAGTCCGCGCGTGATCGTATATAGTCGAGTAATATTGCATGGCTTCTTTGTAACGATCCGTTTGATTGGGGTCTTTAACCTGACATGTTTATTTCGCGCATTTCGAAAATTTTTGACAATTTGCTTAGAAGACTTTCTATGAAGGCATTTCCTCGGTCAGTTAGTATGGCCTTTGGTGTCCCATATTCTGTAATTAAATGTTTAGCCAGAGAAAGAGCTATTTTTGTCGCGGTTATATCTGGTATAAGTACTGCAATGCAATATTTCGTTAAATTATCTTGCATTGTAAGGATATGTCGATTTCCGTCTGAAGTTATTGGCAATGGTCCGACAGTTTCGAACGCTACTTTATCGAATGTGTCAACAGGTGTACCTGTGGGTTCGTGAGTTTTTGCTCGAATAATTTTTTGCTCTGGACAAATGCTGCATTTTCGTATGAATTCAGTGACCACATATGGCCACATAAATCTTTCTCTGATTCTTCCATAGGTTTTGTTAACACCTTTATGACGAACATGCGGGCTAGGAGTACGATCACGTGCGCCTGAGTAATTCGATTGATACTACCTAGGTTCATGATAATAATTTGTTGAGCACTAAGTGTTTAATTGTTGTCTGGCTTTGTATTCGAGCGCACATTTTAAAGCATTATCTAAACTAGAGGGGTCTCGTGTTTCGAGAGCCCAGTCATTCAAAGGGGATAAGAGTTGATCTATATTGGGATATTTATCTTCGAGTGCGGCTTGCGATCCTGAATTTAAAAGAGTCACGCGATCAAAGGACTCACTGACGTTTTGTTCTCGTCACATTCTCATAGCAGAAATTTTATACAGTTACCACGCGTAAGTTTTACGGGCGGCAAAAATTGATTTTAAATGTTTAACTAAATCTTTTATTGTTGTTAAACTTTTTCCGTGAATACTACCCCTGGCTGCGCCTTTTAGCTGAGCCAACATGGCTTTGAAGTACTGTGCTTCGAAATTAGCAGGTACCGATGATTCTTCATTCATAATATTTTGAATGAAATCCCTAACAGGCATATTTTTCCCGTCATAAAAAAGGAAGTTTGTGAATCCTTGTTGTACGGCGAAACACTCTGTGAAAATTTTTCTTATAACACACCGGGAAGGGTTCGCACTTCTTGGAAGTGTGGGGATATTGATAGCATCTCTACAGCGATCTTAGTATATATAAATATAGACATCTTAAAACAACCCACTAAAAAGCACCACCCCTTCACCTTGGCATAGTTCCCCACCGGAACCGCTTTCGCATAACTTCAGGGGGGTGCCGTTTTCTAGCCGTGCCTCGGCTCTCCTCTTCTATCCCAGCTTGGGCTTCCTCGGCAGGTCTCCGCTTCTTATCTAACCCGCTCAGTTATTGCATTTAGGTTGTGCGTCCGGGAAGCTTCTTCAACGAGGCTGCCTCCCTATACCCCAAGTACCGCATCGTCCCCGGTTGATGGTCTGTCCGGGACATTCCTTCCTTTTCGGCGCAGAGGTAGCACTGCGGTGTGCTTTCGCACGTTGCAGCCCTATGGCCCTCTTTGCCACAACTCCAGCAGGTCCCCTTTCTGTCGGGACCCTGGCAACCGGCAACCATATGGCCAAAGCCTAGGCAGCGGTAGCACCTCTGGACCTCCATCTTTCTGCGTACGCGGCAGGACACCCAACCTATCTATAGATGTCCTGTCCGCACTAGCCTTGCGGCAAACTCCTTCATATGGATGTCATCATGGCGTCACTGAGTGTGCGATTGATATCGTTAGTAAATTGAGTTTCATTTGGATCGTTAGGCATTTTGTAAAAGGTGGCAATTACTTAATGTTGTATATTTTAGAACGCAAATAAGTGTCTATGAATAGGGATAGTTCGACAGATACAGTATGTTTAATTTATAGAACAATTAGAGAAAACGAATTTTTGTTTCAAAAATTGAATTTATGGTTGCATTAGTTTAAATGAAATAATGTTTGTTGCAAATAAAGTCGATTGCCTGACTATAATCGCATAGATTACTGCCCGCGAGATGTCTCGTTCGTTTATCAGAAAAAGACGGTAATGTCTAGACAGGCTTACTTGGAGCGTCACTAAAGTACAGGGGCTGACTATAATCACGCTTGAATACTGACTGACAGTTGCGTTCATCGTATAGTAGAAAACGCGGTAAAGCTTAGACGGCCGCAGCTAATGCATGACATGACCACAAAAGTTAGAATAATTTCACATATGTGTTTTCTCAATGGGACTATTTTGATAAAAATTTCCTATCAGCTTTTATTTTTTTATTTATAGTTATTTATATTTATATTATTTATATTTTATTTGATTATTTACTATATTAGTTACTATAATGCATCACTGCATCTTTATTAAGCATTAATTATGTAAACACATTGCTGAAATGTAAGTAAACGATCTGATCGGGATTCGACATCTGATAGCGTTCGTTGAGTAGAAGGAGACAGTAACGGTTAGACACATTTCTTTCGTTTAATAAGGAATGGAAAAATGTTGATTGTGTCTGGTAATTAAAGCTTTTAATTTTAATTTTAATTTTATTTTGTCGTTAAAATTAAATGAATTTGAAAATATTAAATCTATTGTAGGATTTCCACCCACGAGTGATCAATTCGTGAAATGAGATTCTTACAAAGGAATTACTTGTCTTCCTTAGACTCTTAGGAATCTGAATGATATAGGCAATTAAATGGTATAGCGTATGGTAGCTTGTTTTCCTGCCACCGTTTAAATAGCCTGAAGCATTGCAGTAATTTACATTCTGGGTATTGAAATTCACAAAAGGGTTTAAAATTTCCAAATTCATTAGATAATACCCTTTTATTTCCTTTTTCTTGAAATTTCCTCACTGTCGTGATTTTATTCGTATAATTTTGAGTTCAAATAGTGAATTTTAAAACGAGTTTTTATGTTAGTATTAGTATTTTTATGTTAGTATCTTTGATGGCGTTGTTTTAAAGCCTTCACTTGTACAATCTTGCTTCAAAGAGTACATACAAGGTTAATTCAGGGTATTTCGTAGAATTATTAACGATGGCAGAGTGTACCAACACATATCATGCACTCTGAACTTTGGATTCCCCGAAGGTGACCGTGCAACGTATCTAAGAAGAACTTGTACTTTCGAGTGCCGATGAAATAGCTATCTTAAAAACCAAACTAAAGTTAAATTTTGTTAAAAAAAACACTGAATTCAAACGGAAGTGACAATCCCACCGCTGCCACCAAATCAGCTGCCACGTCTCAAACAAATAGGCGAGTGTTGAATGGACATTTTGAAAGAGACAGACCAGAGTGCTGATAATGTTAGGGCGGTAAGGCCTAACAGTTTAAATATCAACTTACATGTACCTTTTCTCTTCAGAAAGGGCGAGAGAGAGAGAGTTGCTTTGTTGATTGGATCTCCGTTGTTATTGTAGGGTAGCGACGAAACCCTACCGGGTGTTTGTTTTGTAAAAACAATGCACAGGCACGTTTAACTAGTAGTAGTGCGATACAAGGCCCCAAACAGCTGCCCAATCCACACTTGACTTTATTCGAGAAAGATTCAATTACGACGACCGAAAGTCTTCGCCGCCGGGACTTTAGTACTCGGCTCGAGCACGGTAACTATTTTGAGTTTAAACTTTAAAGTACGCGACTTTGTCAAAGCGATTCAATGCACTTAAATCGAGTAAACAGTATAACTGCTTAAGACTAAAGACAAAGACACAAGAGAGAATCGAGGTTTATATAGTACTTCATCCCCATGCTACGAGGTAGATTTATAGATGCGAGCACGTTCCTGATTATTGTTGAAAAAGCACGTTACGGATTAGTTTTGGAAAAGCTCGTTCCAGATTAGTTTTCGCGAGTCACGTACGTTCATAGAATTGCATTTCACTTGAAGATTATTAATATTCCGTCTGTTGTGTCTTTCTCGATCGGTTACATGGTATTTGATACTCACTAGTCTCGCTGTGGCATACAGTGACTAATAGCCACCGCTGGTCGCGACGATCGGTAATCATGCATTCCCTAGTCTTGGCCTTTCAGAGGTATAAATTCTAACTTATTAATATTCAGTGACTTTGGTCCGATACTTTCGATTACCTTATGCCTGACTCAATACATGGTCATTTACTAGCGCAACGTAATTCGTGTTTTTCAGATGAGTGAGTTATAACATTCGAATTGTAACTTTTCTATCATAGGCTTACATACATGTATACTTAATTATAGGTCTAGTTCATTATTTGCCATATCCCGTTTATGAACATATGCATACTTATTGATTATGTGTTAATATTTATTCATCCTCAGATTGATGAATTTCTTATAAGGTTTCATGTAAATTATCGTGCGTTGTTAAACTATAGATATCCTCCGAGTCTGTACCCTCGCGTGGCTTATTTTCTTGAGTTCTCAGCGGCGCGTTACCACGGTTAGATACACAGTCGGATGAGTTAGTTATGCACGTGCTTTCACACGTCTGATGCGAAGAAACTTCGAAGATTGGGGAGTTACCCAGTTATCATGTGCAGCTGATAGAAACTGTAATATGTCTTATCTAGAAGAGGGACATCTAGAATGATTCTGAGGGTTCCGTTTTTACAGATTATTGTGGTGGTAGCTACCATTGCTGATTCTTCCACGCTGAATATTGGTTCAAGTCGTTCAGAGGTTAATAGAGGAGGATGCAATTTTTTTCTTCAGCGGCTCTTACGTAATGGTGTAAGCTGCTGTCGGTAACCCTTAGAACCTTGTTTAACGCTGCAGTGATTCAATTGTTTAAGTTCGGCCCCCAATCGTTCTTGTCTTTCGTTCTGCTCCTTATTTCTATGATGGATTTCTTTTAACTGTGTTCGAACAATATGGTTTGGTTGTCCGACGAGGTATGCGATGTTCTCTCCCAGTCGGCTGAAAATGCTGATTTCCTCCTCGATGCCTTCTCCTTATTCGTGTGTCAGGGGGCCGGCGACGGGTCCTAGGGCACCACCTAGGAATCCTAACATAGGTGTTGTCCGACGGTTTCTCATCCCCTGAGGCATTTTAGATGGTATTTTTCTTGACATCTGTCCCGTCAGCTCATCGAGTTCTCTAAGCACCTCCCTTTGTAGATTCTCAGCTATATACAACTTTAAGTAAAGGTTGTAATTCTTGATTGCTTGTCTACATTCTATTTCTAGCATTGAAAGGCCTCCAAAAACTGGGGCGAAACTTATCAAATTACGAGTCTTACATGGAAATATGCATGTTGAGTCAATAGAATCAATAGCTAATGTAGACATAACAAAACACGCAGTAAGGACTATAGGTATCGTCATGATTCGTCAAGTTCTGTTTTTATTGTAGAGGGTATGCTAGGGCTGCGACTCGGTCGAAGTGTTTTTCCCTTCATAATTAAGGAGGCTGGAATCGTAACCGAGGATGTTCACTAAGCATCTAATTGTTACAGAGACAATTTAAACGGTCTCTCGGTTTAACTCACACTGGCTCGTAACACGGTTCCTTGTTTTTGATTAGTTCTGCCCGAGCACCTGGTCCGATTTAAGCTCAAAAATGATTAAAACAGAATTGAAAAGCGTGAATTAGACAAATCAACTTCGAGCTATTCCAAAGGCTGAGTTAGTTAGTATACTTATTTCTAGAATATATCGGACATTTCCTTTTTTTGCATTTCCTAGAAAAACGTGGATTCGTGTTCTCTCTCTGATTCATCCTGCACACAAAAGTTGTTGAGTTAGGATGAGTACGAAACAAACACACATACATCCTAGATACGTCAGTACAAATTAAATTAATGCTATTAAAATAAAATATACCGGATTTAATGTAAACGCTCTTGTCAAATTGACTTCTAAACCTTTTCATACAAAATTGAATTAAGTACCGGCTCTGGATGGCAGTGGACGCCCTTGAATGAGTAAGGGCGAAAAGCAACCGACGTCTTTATTTGATCCTAATGGTAAAAGGACAGAACAAAATACGAGATAAATGTAGTCATTAAAAGAAAATCTTTGCCGATGAGTAACAGAGAATTTATTTTCTCAAAGAAAATAAAAATTTAATAAGGAAAAGTTACAAAGTTGCTTATCTATACTACTCTACTACTCGACTTATTAAATATGAAGTTCAAATCACGGAACACGGAAACGGTATCGGGAGTAGTAAATTGTTCAAGTTTGCCATGTTAAAATTTTTGGAATACGGACATGATAAAGGAGTAAAAATTGTAATGGCACTTGATCATTACAAAACTAATACAGTGGACAGCAACGGTTAAGGAGTGACAATAGGAATAACGGAAAAAAGGTGGTAAATTAAATTGACTAATCTGTAATTGTAAAACAAACCTATTTGTGTTTGTTTTAATTTGAGTTTATTTTTATTTAAAAAAAATAAATACCGAATTAGCATAAGGTCTTGTCTTATTCAATTGCTTTCGATTTATCATGCCTATTTCTTAAATTGGTAAGCTAAGTCTAAGAATGATATCTTCATTTAGAAGAGAACGAAGAAACAATCTCACAAGATAATCACTTATTTTAAACATAGTAAAAATTGGCATTTTGGACTACCGGGCTACTTGGAAGAAAATAAGAACTTGAGTTAATAATTGCTTTTTATAAAATGGGTCGTGACACTGCTATGATCTCCCGCACTGAGTTTACATATGTGCGGGCAATGGCGCGTAGTATACTAGAAGGTTTGTAAAAACCTATTGAATAAATGCAGGGTCTGTTGTCAAATCACTTTCTTTAGTGTGTAGTTTGAAAATTATAATAATAATTTTATAAATTTAGCCGCTACCAACTATTTGTTACGTTCGAAAAATTATAAAGTACTTTTTTATTAGTTTATTCAATTAATTAGTATCGAACTTTTAAATAATAATACTTTTTCAAAATATTGATATTTTTACTAGGCAATCTCCTGCCTTATTAATTCAAGGCGTTTCTGCTGTTGTTAAGCTTTCGTTGAAATAAATAGATTAATCAAACAATTTGGGCTACGAATATATGTTGACTACGAAGCTTGTCTAGCAGCTTTACATTTGTCCTTTGCGCTTTAAGTAGTTCCTTTTATGACTGAGTACTTCTTTAGTGTTTTCTGTCTTTTTCCTCTCCATCTGAAAAATGCTGAAAAAAGGAAAATAAATAGGTTATCGTTCATAATATAGAAGAATATTTTTTTACTTGTATAAGCTTATAACAATAATTGTGAACAAGATATTTGAAATTAAATTTGTTTTTTAGATGTTGATAATCTTTTATCCCAGTAATCGTGACCTTAGTCCCAGTAATCGCGATTCCAAGTTTCTTGCTTTTTATTTAATTTGAATGAGTGTCATTTCCATTTGATTTTATAAAATGCTAAAAATAAGTGGGTTTTATCATTAAATGTTACTTTTGACATACTTTTTTAACAATGAATTCAGATGTTAACCTAGTTTCACGATTACTGGGACCGTCCCGATTACTGGGTCATTTACATAATAACCAATAAATTTATAAATTCGTTTATCAATTAGATCTGAAGATGTAATTCATTCATTAACTTTTCCTAGAATTGAAATTAAACTTGATTAAATGCCAGGAGGAAATAATCAAGTAAATTTATTTATTAATGAGCCAGGTTTTTTTATTGGTCACTGTTTAGAGATTTGTGGCGATAATAATAGATTTACACTAATCTTAATCGAATGACGTGATGTAAAAACATTTTTTAATTGAATTAATTTAATGTAAAAATCAATAGGTATTTTAATAAAATGTATCGATCTTGATGCTGAGTAGTTGAACATGTTAGAATCTTATTGATGTGAATTATAGATGCGGGGCACTAACGGTTTTGAAATTCCACATATTCCAGTAATAAAAGAATCGAGTAACACAACTAAGTTTAGAATTGTGTTTGACGCTTCAGCGAAATCAACAAACGGTAATTCATTAAATGATTGTTTGCTTCCAGGCACTGTTATTGAAGACGAGTTATTTACTATTTTATTGCGTTTTAGAAAGCACAAATATTTTCTAATCGGAGATCTAGAAAAAATGTTTAGACAATTTTGGGTACGCCTTCAAGACACAATTTTTCTAAAAGCCTTTGGCCATGGAATGGCGAAATATGCGATTGGAGTCTAAACACAGTTACGTTTATTCTTATGTCAGCCCCCTATTTAGCTATACGTTGCTTACATCAACTCGCGGACGATAAAAGAGATAGATTTCTGTTAACAGCAAAAATTCTTAAAAACGATATGTACGTATGTTGACTAGTACTAACTCGTAAAAATAAGTACGCGGGATCTGTCGGCAAATGGTGGGTATATTGAAAACGGCTTGTTTGAATATGTGTCAATGGGCTTCCAACGAGAAGAGTATTCTCGACGGCATTGCTGAGCAAGACAAAGATAACTCTTTGAAAACGCTAGGTATTTTTTGAAAAGCAAAAAACGATACTTTCATTTATGAAATTCGAAATATTAAGGTTTCTGAAAAAGTAACAAAACGTAAAATATTATCCGATATAGCAAAAATGTTGGATCCTCTCGGTCTTCTCGACCCAATAATATTATTGGCAAAGAAAATTATGCAAGATATATCTGGCAATCAAAAACTGATTGGAACGAATCAGTAACCAGTCACATTCATTAAATTTTTGCAACAAATTTTGCAGTCAACTAAATATCACATTCGATCGCCAAATTATTATAATTGAAGCTTCTCGGAAAATCAAAATGCACGGCTTTTGTGACGCGAGCCAAGTCGGATACGGAGACTGTATAAACTTGAGATCGTTGAATCTTACAGGCGACTGTAGTATTGTGTTACTATGCTCGAAATCACGCGTCGCATCATTAAAAAGAGAACTATACCGTGCCTAGAATTGTGTGCGATACAGCTGCTTTCTGACCTACATCGCCAAATAAAAAACGCGATAAATTTAAATACCGATGAAACTTACCTTTGGTCCTTTTATTACAATTTTTTGCTGCAAATCGTGTTGCTGACGTTCAAGCTAAAAGTAACGTTGAAAATTGGAATTACATTCGCTCCGCTGATAATCCTGCCGATGTGTTATCTCGAGGACAACTACCTCTTAATTATTTAAAAAATACGATGTGGCTGAAAGGCCCTTCCTGGCCTTAAGACGATAAAGACTCATGGCCTGAAGCAAACATACCTAGTAAAAGAAATTCACCAGAAAGACGAAAAGCTCAAGTCTTTTTTATTAATGTGCATAAAAAACATATTTTGAGTTTTCTCAACTACTATTCTCCATTATGAAGACTGATTCGAGCTATCGCTATATTCGCAAAAAGGATCCTATTCAAGTAGACGAATTGAAAAAAGGTAAAAATATCTTGATCAAAATTGTGCAAGAGCCAGTTTTTAATTACGAAATCAAAAGATTATCATATAACGAACCACTGTCAGACAAAAACAAATTAGCGTAACACTTCCGCGTAATCATCATGCTACTAACTTGATCATTCGAGACTATCTCATTTTGAATAATTAAACAGGCATACCGAATACGCTATGCGCCATACGTGAAAAATTTTGTCCAATTAATGGTCGTAGTCAAGTAGTATTCGAAATAAAAATAATTGTTCTCGCGAAATTAAAGTTAACGAGAAATACCTTAAAGGTAAAAACAAATTCATTACTTTTGTTAGGAAGTTTCACTTAGAATAGAATTTGGAGGTCGCGGTTTTCCGAATAATTCATCTTATTTTCAGCGTTTCATTTAGTGTGAGGTAATAATGCATGCTATTACGTTTATCAATGGCATTCAACATTATCTCACAATAATTGAAAAGTGAATAAAAAGTGAAAAATTATAGCAAAAATGCAACTTTTTAGCATTTTTGGAAGAAAATATTGTGAATAATAATAATAATAAATTGCTCAAACAATTATTATCTCAAACTTAATTCTTTATTGCTTCGCTTTAACAGAAACGTTGATAATAAGTTGAAAAACTCGGAAAAACTGCGACTTTCTAACACTATACTAAGAGAAAATTGTCAATAACAGTTACACATTGTTTAATTAATTTGTGCAAACATTTAATTATCAATAAAGAGTAAAATTATAAACCATTTGTATACAAAATATTGCAAATTAACTATAATAAGCGGCAAAAAATCACAAAACTACATTTTTCACTTATAAGGTTTTATTCGGGCCCTTCCCAACAGTCTTATGGGGTGACATTTAAAAAATAAATTTTAATTTATATTCTATAGCTTATTGTAAACAAAAATGTTAAAGTAAAACTTGTTGCACATTATTTTAACGATTCTAAATAATATTTACAGAAATCGGTTTTTTCTTATGGGAAATCCGTGTAAAAACTTCATGATTTGACATGGAATGTCAGGACCTTTCTTTTATAAATCTCAGTCTTAAAAAACAGCACTTCTGTAATTTAAAGAACTTACTCTTTGATTAAATAATAAATGGTGAAAATTATTTTTAAAAACCTGTCACACCTCTCTTTAAAATGTAAAAAGCCGTCGAGGAATGTCCATCAATCACTGCCGAAGGGGTAAAGAAAGCACTGAGGTGCGCGAAGAACTTCTCTGCCCCAAGACCGGATGGTATCTATAAATTTGTTAAAAGAAGTTTAATTTAGTGAATCAACATCTGCCTTATATCTCCGCTTAAATTTAAACTCGGAGACGCGCCTTCCGCAGTGGCTGGTGTTGGAACACAGTCCTGCCAGAGAAAGGCGACTTGTTCAACTCCAGGAATGACAGACTTAGAAACCTTTAAGGTTCATCCAGACATAGTGAGATACATGGAGAGATTGATGTCCCTTTGGACATCGGGGTGAAATTATGAACCACCTCCACTTTTGTGTCACAGTTCTCCCACTATCTCTGGCACTACACAATTCTCCTGGGCACCTCTTCAACTACACTAATCATCGCAAGCATAAGGTCACTTATGTATTTTATATGGATCGCCTATAGATCTACGCAACTAGTGCAAAGCAGCTTCAAAGTACCTAACGTGTCGTCGAGAGGTACACAGCAGAGTCGGATCAGCCAGATGTACCAAGATTCATTGGAACTAAGGATGAATTACTAGAGTTTCCAAGAACCCATGACCCGTGGATATGAGCGTTATTATACACCTTGACGCTGGAGGGACCAATCTATACTTAGGCGTGCCCGAGAGATGCGTCTTTTTCGAGAGACTAGGTCTTCCAATCTGCTGACATTGGACAAGGTATCTGTGACTAACATGTTTGTCGTACAAACTCTACTCTGCTCGCTTAGGGTGGTTCTATGGGCAAAGTACGAGATTACGGTCCTTGACATCGCTACGCGTAAGACCATGCATATATGCAGATCCACATAAAATCGTCCGTTCCGCGATTGTACATCTCAATTCGTAAATGCTGGCGCGGCTTCTAAATCTCCAATATTCTGCGTACAGCTTACATCTTGCAAATAGAAGGTGGTTATTTTTAGGCCCTTGGCCTGCATCTTAATATCGTCTAGGTGTCAAATTTCTAAAAGTTTAAGCAAGGAAAACAGAGGTCAAAAACTTGTGTCAACAGTTGCAATCCCTATTAAAAAATCCGACGTAAAATACGACATCGGTAACGACGCCGAAAACTACGGATGAAACCAGGTCGAAAATAACACCGTAAACGAGTTCGCAATCGACACCGGAAACGACGCCGGAAACACGATAGGAAATTGGGATCAAATACGATGTCGTTTCGGGCGTCGTTTACGATTTCTGTTTTTTTTAGATTAAATTTTTTTTAAAATAAGTACTTATAACTATAATAGCAAATAATATTACTATTTAATTAAATTTATAATTCTTATTTTTATAGTAAAAAGGAATATCGTTTTGAAGGACTTATTTCAATGAAGTTTTTTTCCCTCTAAAAGTACAATGTTTCAGCTTTAAAATAATGGTTATTAGGACTTTTTTGATCTTTTTGAACTTCATTAAAGGATTTAACAGCTGTCGAACAATTTCCTGATTACCATTCTTTCCATTATTTCGATGTTCCATCTAAAAATCTAAACATTTTCTTTGAAGTTCAGCTCTACCCCAAAGTACGTCAGCTACTTCTTTAACAAATCTGGAATCGCTTTTCCTTTTCATATGCCCCCAAGTATTAAGGTGAATATAAAACCCTTCACCTAGGTGGATCTATAAAAAATGTTCAGTAACATTAAAAATATATTTCACAATGATATTCATTTATGAAGTCATTGGCATATCTCTTCAACATGCATACCTGACGGATCGGATTGATTCAGAACGACTCAAAATCGTAATAAATCAAAAAGAAGGACACTCTTCTGCGTACGACCTCACTAACAATTTTCATGTAATTAAATAAAATATTGAGTGAGAGTGCAAAGCTGTTCAAGTAAGCGTATGCATTATTTACAAATGATTGTAAAAAAACTATTCGTTCTAAATCAAGCCGATGCGGCAGGTGCGCATGTTTATTGATAGCGCGTCTTTATTTGCCTGCAAGTTGACGATTTTCTCTACGATTAATGACGAAAAGGTTCGCTAATGACTTCATACGTGAATATCATTGTAAAATATATTTTTAATGTTACTGAAAGTTTTTATAGGTCCACCTGGGTTAAGGGTTTTATATCCACCTTGATATTTGGAAGCATATGAAACAGAAGAGCGAAGATGCCACATAGAAATAATTGTTCGGCAGCGGTTAACGCCATCAAAAAAGTTCAAAAAGATCAAAAAGCCCTAATAACCAAGATTTTGAATCTGCAATATGGTACTTTTAGAAAAAAATTCCGATATTTTTTCAGCGCCGTTTCCGGTGTCGCTTCCGAAATCCTTTAAAGTGTCGTTCCCAAACTTGTTTGTTGCGTAGTTTTCGGCGTCGTTACCGATGTGGTATCCTACTTTGGATTTTTTAATTAGGATTTCCATATTTAAAAAATGTTTCATCGAATTAGAAATAAAATCATTCAATTTTACACGTTACTCGCTTAGAATGATTGTCCATTTCATAAAGTATGAAACTAAAATTATACTACTTTTATCAACATCAATTCACTATTATTAAAAAATGAAGGATTGAATTCGATTTAACGATTTTGGATTCTTGTGATTATTGTGAGCTTTCTAAAGTAAAAATTATGCTATGAGCAAAATTTTAATATATGACGCTTTCTAAAGCCGAAATTTTCCATAATAAAGTTTTAAGACATTTATTCATATACAGAAATCTATTTTTATTGACAGAACGTTATCTCTTCCAAGGCAAAGCTAACGTTTTTCCGTGAATTTAGAATCAGTTAAAGTTACCCAAATAAATATACTAACGACTGATAATGATTTAGACGCTTAAAACTCAATGATATCAAACTTATCAATATTATAAATGTCAGTTTTTTAACATTAGCAATATTTCATTCAAGATATCGCAAATATAGCTGTGGCAAATTTAACAATATTTGACTATGGAAATTTCCAAGAAATGATCAATTTCGTTTTTATTCGGTAGGTTTTAAAATTATTTGCTGGAATCACGAGTTTATTCAACTTTGCTATCTACTACCGATCAGCAAATAAAACGATGTACTAATGTGTGGAGCTGTTTATAATCTTTAGACAAGTAAAAAATTGGTCTCCATGAATATATAAAAATTACGAAAATAATTTATTTTTCGAACATATTTTGCTAACGTGCAGATCCAAGTCTTCCTATCAATCAATTTCAATCTCCTCTTCCTTCATTGCCATTATTCTAAAGTGCTGACTTTAGCGTCCTAATTAAACTAATTCTCTGTTCGAAAATAATGTTTAAATATTATTTAAAAATCCAGAATCAAATACTTGTTTTTTATGGCACATGGTTTGTGCGTAGCATAATTGATTTTCATAATTAAATTTTTTAATTTGGTTAAAGTGTTGTCGATGAATTCTAGTATCTAGGAACAAGTAGAAAGGTTCTTGGAAATGTTAGAGAATCCATCATTCCGAAAGGAATGTCGAAAAGCCTATTAATTGTGAGAATTAATAATATTAAATCATAAGAAACAAACATTGTTATATTTACATCTTTATTATAAATAGGTTTTTTGGTTCAAAAAATTCTTTTAAAAATACTTAAAAAGTTATTTTTTGATTAGCTAATATCAAAATATTTCACAATCTGAAAGTAAAAATTCTTGATTTGGTATGAAGCAATTTGAATCACTGCAAGAGAATCAACAACAATGAGTCCAAGATTTGCGAGAATTTCGTTCCTTCAATTTTATTCGATAGGATTAGAGCAATACAAATCTAATATTTTGGAATTTGAAAAGAGGCTACCTTTTCTTCGCCAAGATAACGTACTTTTAAGTTATTGTTCCAAAATAGATATATTGAAACTATTTTCACAAATAATGAATTTTACCGTGCTTTTAACTACTCAAAAACTCAGTTACTAATTGTATTAGTAAAATCTTCAACAACGAAAATCTGTTTTTCATAATAACAGATCAAATGATTTATCAATCCAATTATTTTAGCATTTTTACTCAAATTTTACAGAAATTTTGCTCAATTCAATATAAATATTATATCTTTGATACAAATCTAAACAAATTTTTATTTATTTTAAACAAAGATCTTTTTAAATCTAAATAAAATTTGTTTTGAATAATAAAATTTATTCAAAATGTGAGCTGCCTTAAAAAGGGCGAATGAACAACGAAACATTGGTAAATTTTCGTAAATATTTTTTGTTCAAAGATTGTAATAGATAGGATGAAAAAGGACTAGAGAAAAATAAAAGAAGTAAAAGGATTTCGAGATAGCCCAATATTCTTTTCTTTTCTGTTTTTTATTTGGGTTTTTAAAATCTTTTAAAATAATATTTAAAAAAAATTTGAATGACGAAATTTAGTCGTTTCATTCTTATAAAAAAGCGTTTTAATCTCAGAAAGAATTTAATTAGATAACTTTAAAAGTCTACAAAAGTAACCAGTTATAATTCAGAATAACCTCGCACGTTTGTACAAACTCGCTAAATGACTTCATTTACATACATTAGTACATACTATGATTAATATTTGCTATATATATACTGATAAGATGAATGTCGCTTTCTTCATAACACCTTTTCCTTATTCCCGTAAAAAGTAAAATAATTTAAGAATTATAAAAATAATTTTTCTTACAATGCATTTTGATTAATTGAAATACATTTTTATTTAAAAGAAACCAAACTTTGGTTGACAAAATTTCTTCCATTGAATCTATATCATTATTTTTTCAGCGTATATTGTTCAAGTAAGTATGAACAGCAACTTATTTGAAACAGTTTTTTTATTGCATGAAAAATGAAAAATTGACTGAAACGTCTAAAAACTTGGTAAATAGAAGATGGATTAAACAAATGGTCCTCACTTTTTAAACCACTTTTCTGATTGAAATCTTGTTCATTCACAGAATTGAAATGAAATTCAATGAAATGTAGTTGAAAATTAATGAAGATGCGCATAGACACCAAAGTGCCAAAGTTCCAATACTCTTTGCTTGGGTCCTGAGATCAATGAAATTTACAGAGGACATATATTCAATATTTAGGAAAAGAAGCTGCTTTAAAAAAGAAAAACAAATGGTGCTTTCGAATAATATTATCACAATGAAAAAATTTCATTCTAATTATCTGTACTAATTGCTGTATGCTTTTTTAGGTTATGATCACAAAAACGAGCATATATACCGAAAGAACGATATTCTAATATTAAGATTATTATATTCTTACAAGAATATTCTTAGTAATATTCTTAACGAAGTTAGCGAATTTCTTATTTTAAGAATATCTTCTAATCAAAGGGAGAAGATATTCTTATGAGAATATGACTAGGGAAACAAGAAATGCGCGAAGAATAATGCGCATTATTTCGCGCGCTTACACCGAGACATAACCTCGGTATTTCATTGATTTGTGATCAATTTATTCAGTTTATCCGAGTTAAATCCGGCCGAGTTCTATAAAAATTAAAGAAGTGAAAACGTGGCTAGAAGATCACCAACTTGGGGATCTTGTCCACTTTTATTTTGTGCCTTGTTTTTTCCTTTGTTTTTTCTAGCTTTCTTTCAGAATTTAATCTCTTTATACAACAATTGTTAAGCCAGTGGGCACAAGCTATTTAAAATGTTTTGAAAACGTTCCAAAAACATTTCAGGAAAGATTTTTGTGTCACAAGTTCCAAAAGGTTCGTAAAACGTGTAAGATCGGGTGCCTACATTAAGAATATATTCTTGACGCCTAAGTTGGAAACAGTCTTAAACATAGTGGGGAATTTCATTAATTAAACAAGAATATATGGGTCATTCCATGTCAAATTTACACTCCAATTTTAGATTTCATTCGAGTAATTTTTTTTCGATTCTTCGTCAAAAAATATTGGATACCTATTCCGTCTTTTTTTG
>JAAAKG020041981.1:0-43431 GCA_010014905.2 Druon quercuslanigerum
AACCCCCTCCCCCCATTTACCCCCTCACCCTCCCCAATCATTCCTCCTTGTTTGACCACCCCCGAGTAGCGTCGAAGTAGCGTCGCTGGAGATCACACTACACGCACCTGGTATGCGTATAATGAGATTGACGATAACACCCACTGACAATTAGCACGATATATGTATAGTATTCACTCCAAGGAATTCAGAACCACATTAAACAAGGTCAATCAATAGGATTTAATGATTAGCTTTTCTGTTAGGATCGAAATGGACTTGTTTTTCTTAGAGTCCGAGAAAACCAAGCTCTATTTCCTTATTCTTTCGTTTTCTTTTTTATACTTCTAGAGACCAACATGTTTCGAAGCCAATTCAGACTTCCTCATCCAGTGTTATTGATAGAAAATCTAGCATATATAGTACACACTTCAAGGAATTTAGAATCAAAGAAAATGGTTGTTAAATTGAATACGATTTAATGATTAATTTTTGTTTTAGGATCGAAAAAAAAATTTTATTTCTTATGAATCAAAAAAACTAGCCTCTCTCTCTCTCTATTTTCTTATTGTTTCTGCTTCTTTTTGATACAACTAGAGACCAACATGTTTTAAAGTGAATTCAGAGTTACTTATTTGGGATTATTTATAGAAAATCTAGAGCTATGAATAATAGTAGAGTATGACACATAGTAAGATATTGGTATAGTATTCATTGCAAGGAATTCAGATTCAAAGAAGGTGGATATTAGTTTGAATATGATTTAATGATTATAGTTTTTCTTTTAAGATCAAAATTAAATTTACTATCTTTTAAACCGAAAAAACGAGTCTCTCTTTATTTTCTTATTCTTTCTTATTCTACTAGGGACCAACATGTTTCGAAACCAATTTTGACTTCCTCATCTTGGATTATTTTTAGAAAAACTACTGGTATCAGCAAAATTACGTTATGACACTTGGTGCGATATATTTACGGTATTCACTTCAAGGAATTAAGAACTACAGCAAGCAAGATCAATCAATATCATTTTCGGATTAGACTTTCTTTTAGGATAAAAATAAAAAAAATTTTCTTTGAGAAATGAAAACCAACCTTTCCATATTTCTTTATTCTCTCGCGTTCTTTTGTATACTACCATTGTTTTTAGACGAATTTAGACTTCCTTATCTCGGATTGTTCATAGGACATTTAGGTGGATATTAGTTTGGATCCTATTTAATGATTAGTTTTTCTTTTAAAATCTAAATTAAATCCACTTTCTTATAAACCAAACAAACGAGCCTCTCTCTCTATTTTCTTATTGTTTCTCCTCCTTTTTGATACAACTAGAGACCAACATGTTTTAAAGTGAATTCAGAGTTACTCATCTGAGATTATTTACAGAAAATCTACAGCTATGAACAATAGCATAGTATGACACATAGTAAGATATTTGTATATCATTCATTGCAAGGAATTCAGAATCAAAGAAGGTGGATATTAGTTTGGATATGATTGATTGATTATAGTTTTTATTTTAAGATCGAAATTAAATCTACTACCTTATAAACCAGGAAAAAAAGTCTCTCCTTATTTTCTTATTCTTTTTTATTCTTTCTTATTCTACTAGGAAACAACATGTTTCGAAACCAATTATGACTTCCTCATTTGGGACAATTTTTAGGAAAACTACTGGTATCAGCAAAATTACGTTATGATACTTGGTGCGATAGATTTATGGTATTCACTTCAAGGAATTAAGAACTACAGCAAGCAAGATCAATCAATAACATTTTCGGATTAGATTCTCTTTTACGATCAAAATAGAACAATTTTTCTTTGAGAAATGAAAACCAACCTTTCCATATTTATTTATTCTCTCGCGTTCTTTTGTATACTACTATTGTTTTGAAACCAATTTAGACATCCTCATCTCGGATTGTTCATAGGACATTTAGGTGGATATTAGTTTGGATACGATTTGAATAGTTTTTCTTTTAAAATCGAAATTAAATCCACTTTCTTATAAACCAAACAAACAAGCCTCTCTCTCTACTTTCTCATTGTTTCTGCTTCTTTTTGATACGACTAGCGACCAACACGTTTTAAAGTGAATTCAGAGTTACTCATCTGGGATTATTTGTAGAAAGTCTAGAGCTTTGAACTATAGTACAGTATGACACATATTAAGATATTGGTATAGTATTCATTGCAAGGAAGTTAAAACCAAAGAAGGCGGATATTAGTTTGGATATGATTGAATGATTATAGTTCTTCTTTTAAGATTGAAATTAAATCTACTATCTTTTAAACCGAAAAAACGAGTCTCTCTTTATTTTCTTATTCTTTCTCATTTTTTCTTATTCTACTAGGGACCAACATGTTTCGAAACCAATTATGACTTCCTCATTTGGGACAATTTTTAGGAAAACTACTAGTATCAGCAAAATTACGTTATGACACTTATACTTAATATATTATTATTACTACTATTACTACTATTACATAATCAATAAAATTTTTGGAATAGATTTTCTTTTAGGAACAAAATAAAATTATTTTTTTTTTAGAAATGAAAACCAACCTATTCCATATTTCTTTATTCTCTTGCGTTCTTTTGTAAATTAATATTGTTTTCAAACCAATTTAGACTTCCTCATCTCGGATTGTTCATAGGACATTTAGGTGGATATAAGTTTGGATACGATTTAATGATTGGTTTTTCTTTTAAAATCGAAAGTAAATCCACTTTCTCATAAATCAGAAAAAACTAGCCTCTCTCTCTATTTTCTTAATCTTATGCTTCTTTTTTATATTACTAGGCAAAAACATTTTTCGAAACCATTTATGACTTCCTCATCTGGGACTACTTTTAGGAAAACTACTGGTATCAGAAATGTTACGTTATGGCATTTTGGGCGATAGATTTACGGCATTCAATCCAAGGAATTAAGAACTGCAGCAAGCAAGATTTACATTTACATTTACATTTACGGATTAGATTTTCTTTCAGGATCAAAATAACATTTTTTTTCTTTTAGAAATAAAAACCAACCTTTATATATTTCTGTATTCTCTCACGTTGTTTTGTATACTAATATTGTTTTAAAACCAATTTATGCTTCCTCATCTCGGATTGTTCATAGGACATTTAGGTGAGTATAAGTTTGGATGCGATTTAATGATTAGTTTTTCTTTTAAAATCGAAATTAAGTCCACTTTCTTATAAACCAAAAAAAATAGCCCCCCCCCCCTCCTTTTCTACTTCTTTATTGTTTCTCCTTCTTTTTCATGCTAAAAGGTCCCAACGTGTTTCAAAGATAATTTGGACATCTTCGTCTCGGATTATTTATAGGGAATCTACTGGTATTAGCAATAGTATGTTATGACACTTTTTCGATAGATGTATAGTATTAACTTCAAGGAATTCAGAATCACAGCAAGCAAGATGGATATTAGTTTCAAGATGATTTAATGATTGTTTTATCTTTTAAGATCCAAAGTAGATTAACAATTTTTTGAACCGCAAAAACTAGCCCCCCGTCCTTCTCTACTTCTTTATTTTTTCTTCTTCTTTTTAATGCTACAGGGTCCCAAGATGTTTCAAAGCTAATTTGGACGTCCTCAGCTGGGAATATTTATAGGAAATCTAATGGTATTAGCAATAGTATGTTATGACACTTTTTCGATAGATGTATAGTATTCACTTCAAGGAATTCAGAACCACAGCAAGCAAGGTGGATATTAGTTTTGAGATGATTTAATGATTGGTTTATCTTTTAAGATCAAAAGTAGATTAACAATTTTTTGAACCACAAAAACTAGCCCCCCCCCCTCCTTCTCTACTTCTTTATTCTTTCTTCTTCTTTTTCATGCTAAAAGGTCCCAACATGTTTCAAAGCTAATTTGGACGTCTTCAGCTGGGAATATTTATAGGAAATCTACTGGTATTAGCAATAGTATGATATTACATTTGGTAGCACAATAGAGGTATAGTATTTACTGTAAGGAATTTAGGATTACAGCAATTAAGGTGGATATTAGATTCGAAACAAATTAACGATTGATTATTCCTTTAAGATTAAAATGAAAACTACACTTTCCAGCACTACTCATAATCCCATCATGTAAAGAAAAAGGATACATCAAGTGAACAGCTAGTTATGACGTCCATCACTTAAAAAAAATTGTTAGTTGGGCCAAATATTCAGTTTGTAAGATATTGCACTGCTATTTTGTTAGGCGGAACAATCATTTAATTAGTTGCTGTCACTAACTGAATAGTCGCTGCAACTAATGGAATTGTTGTAACAACTAATAAAATAGTAGTATCAACTAATAAAGTAGCAGTACCATATATGACTAATCTAATAGTTGGCTTAAATAATCATTTTACCAGCGTGGTACCGTTTTTTCAGGAGATCGCCCTGGGTTTTTCTCACCGCGTGCTTTGACCAGAGCCGACCCTCTTAAACTGTGACGCCTCTGGAATCTCAATTTAAGTTTTTATTAATTAAATAAAAGTAGTATGCAAATTACGATGATATTATTTTAATTAAAAACCATCGTAATCAGTGCACTGTGTTTACGCGTAACGTTTGTTTTATGTATTTTTCTTTAAGATTCATCATTTTAGTTAACATTTACCTGTTTGTTATCGTCTTTATTTGAAGTTGTTGTTTGCAATTTTTTTTTAGGATTCGTCATTTTATTCCTCAAGTAATTTTTTTGTTCATCTCTGTAGTTACAATTTCTGTTTAAAAATTGATATTTTCTAGTTGAGAATGTAACTCTTCGATGGTCTGAAAATTAATCCTTTATGTTCAACATATTACCGATTGGTTTTTAATTATTCTGCTTTGTTTGAGGATTTCACCATTTTCATGTAATTTTTTTGTTGAACTTAACAGTTTTCTGAAAAATTAAAATCTTGTTTTTGTTCAAAAGTAAAGTAGTACATGTAGTATTGCGAAGAAATGTTTCTTTGTTGCAAAATCCAGTAATTCGTCCCAAATAAAACAAAATTTGTTTAAATTAATTGCTCTTTCTTAGAAAATTCATTGAGGAAAAAAATTCATATTTTCGCGGTGATAATTAAACTGATTAACGAAAAAATAATTTTCTTGACATCAGAGTTTTACAATTTGTTAGTATATAAAAGTATTTTTTTAAAATTAACTGTTTTCTGGTACCCTTTTTTCTTTTTAAGAATGTACCTTTTGCTTTTAAACTTAAACAATTAATATGAAAATATAAGTATGTGATATAAAATTATTAGTAACATTGACATAACCTGTAAAAAGATAATATTTTGAGGTTTAAAATTTGACTGTTTCGAAAATAATTTATCCTTTCAACTTTTAATTTCTATATACGTTTTATACACTATATTTCCACAAAATATAGCTCTTTTTGTACATATAATAACGTAATTATAGTGAAAATTTCAGCAAGAAAAAATTTTTCCATAATTTTTTACAATATTTTACAAAAAGGTCGTAGTAATCTAAGATATGCATAAATTTAAGGCCGGGATAATTCTGTACTTAATAAAGATTTCGGAAAAATCTGGAACATTTCTGAGAAATTTTTATTTTTTTATTTCAGAAGTGTGTACAGAACTGTAGAAAAAAGTAATGTAATGTAAAAGATATTTATTACATTTCCACGCTAAAAAATCATTGAGAAATATTCGAGAAGGTTTCTGAGTTGTAGAATATTTTTAGTTTCTTCAGAATACCAAAGTTCCTAAATACTGCCAAACTTACTGGAAATATTCCTCAAATTGTATTACAATTCTCCGGATTCAGGTTTTACAATTTTGAACGTGTTTTGTAATGTTTTTAAATATTTTGAAATATTTTATTGACATTTAATTTTTTAAATAAAGAGTCACTGTAATATTCCCTGGAAGCTAAAGAAAATTTTCTGATTATCATGAAAGGCATGAATAAATATTTTTAAAAATTTCAGAATTTTATTTTCAAATGTTCAAAAATTTAATTGTTTTACAGTTTTTCCAATGTTCTTATTAGTCTTAAATTTTTGTTACAACTTCCTAATATGTTTTAAATAGTTAAAAAATTTTCTACAATTTTGTAAAGAATTCTGCAAAATTAAAATTGAAAATAAATAATCATTACATTTTTCATAAATGAAGCGAAAAATTTCTTACTCTCTTGAAATCTCTCAAATTTTGAAAAAGCTTTTGAACCAAAACTTGTCATCATCTCTTTACTTTAATTGAAGTTATTCTGAAGTTTGTAATCATGCAGAATTAAACAATTGTTTCAAAAAAGTTTCAAGCATTGTTTCATGAAAATCTTCTACATTATTTTCCGAAATTTTGAGATATTATTTTCTCATTGTCTGGAATCGTTTGCAAAAAATTTTTTTTGGACAATTTCAGAATTTTATTTTGGTATCATTAAAATTTTAAATTATTTAGGCCTTTTCAATTTTTTATTAATTCACAAATTTTGTTAAAACTTCCATTAAAAGTAGTCCAATTTTTGCTTCAATCTTGTAATAAATTCTTCCGAATTCTCGATATTTTCTACTAATGAAATGAAAACTAATGTAATGAAAATTATATCTTTAATTTCTTATGAGTAGTTTCTTATTTTCCTCTACACAAACATTTTTCTTACACAATCAACTCGCTCATTATTTAATTTTTCGATGATTAAAATTACAAAATAAATAGGAAAAAGTGTATGTACTAATTTCAAGTATAATTCACTAACGGGACCAGCAACTTCTCATTAAAAATGAAAAACGGATAAACGTTATATCAAAAATTCAAATAAATTTTTTATATGAAAAAGAGTCTAAAAGGTTTAATAATGTAACTCATTTAATATAATATTCTGATTCAATTCAAGAAAGCCACTTCTTAGACACGAGACTCCTCGAAGTAGCCACCTTTTGCATCAATGACAACTCTACAAATTCTTGAAATTAGTACATATACTTTTTCCTATTTATTTTGTAATTTTGATCATCAAAAAATTAAATAATGAGCGAGTTGTTTATGTAAGAAAAATGTTTGTATAAAGGAAAATAATAAACTACTCATTAGAAATTGAAAATATAATATTCCCTACATCTACGCACAGTTTTATATTTAAATTATTTTGAAAATTCCATTATTTTTCACTTTTAATATTTTTGAGTGTTCATCATATAAATATTTGATTTAGAATTTAGCTGCTTAATTCGTTTAAAAGTATGATAATTGAGGGGCCGGATCGTATAAGGGCGTATAGAATTTTCTCGTGCGAAATCATAGTCCCCTAGAGGCTTTAAAACAAATTTTGGATTTAAAATTTTTCATGGACATACCTGGACGTGAAATTTTATTGTGCATCTTTTTTCATCTAGACAAAAAGTTGTAACTTGTTTAGTTTTTGAAATAATACCAAAAAACTGACTTTTTTGAAAAACTTGATTTTAATCCGTTTTTCACTTCAGCTCGTGCTCAGTACCTTAGTTTTTGAACATTTTTAATAAAAATTTTAGGGAATGTGCTTTTGAGATGTCCTTCGATTGACAATATGATTGAAATTTAAAGCCGTTGTTTTCAAAAATTATTATTAATTTTTTTCTCTAGCTCGGCGCGAATTGAACACTTGTAACTTCCAGCGTTTCGTTCAGCGAGGGAATTTTGAGCAAGCAAATACTTCTCGCGACAAAAATTCGGAGAAAGGTATAATGAAGTATTTTGAAAAGTTTTAGATCAAAATATTTATTAGTTTAGGAGTAGTTATGATTTTAGTGAACGTCAGCGCTGGAGTTTTCGAGCTTACTATGCACTCCGCCGCGCCATGTTCTCTCGCTAGAGAGTTTTTGCTTATGATATGATCTTATGCAATATTTTAGGGAATAACAGTTAAACAAAACAAGTTAACCAATTTTTCATGACTTCTATTTCATTTTGAATGTATTATCCGGTTACTTTAGATTTAAATGTAGGATACTTTAATGTACACCTAATGTTTACACCGACATTCGGCTTAACTCGTGAGCGAACTTGTACATGCATTTTGAAAACAAACCTATGCACGAATTTTCTTACACTTTTTCTAAATCTATTTCAAAAATAAAACAGATCAGTTAGTCCTTAACAATGCTCTGGATAGTGCACATTAACTTAAATTTTAAGCTTAATAAAGTTGAATATCTCACGAAAACTCCAGCGCAGGCGTTCACTAAAATCATAACTACTCCTAAACTATTAAATATTTTGATCTAAAAGTTTCCAAAAAACTTTATTATACCTTTCTCCGAATTTTTGTGGCGAGAAGTATTTGTCTGCTCAAAATTTCCTCGCTAAACGAAACGCTGGAGGTTACAAGTGTTCGATTCGCGCCGAGCATCAGGAACAAATTAATAATAATTTTTAAAAACAACGGTTTTGAATTCCTATCATATTGTCAATCGAAGGACATCATAAAGCACATTCCCTAAAATTTTCATTAAAAAATTGCAAAAACTGAAGCGCTGAGCACGAGTTGAAGTGAAAAACGGATTAAAATCAAGTTTTTCAAACAAAGTCAGTTTTTTGGTTTAATTTCGAGAACTAAAAAAGTTACAAATGAAGGAAAAAAGATGCACAATAAATTTTCATGTCCAGATATGTCCTTCAAAAATTTTAAATCCAAAATTTGTTTTGAAGTCTCCAGGGGCTATGATTTCACACAAGAAAATTCTATACGTCCTTATACGATCCGGCTTCTCTATTCTGAATCCAAATAATTGTAAATAATTAAAAAAAAACAATGAATAACTTTAAAACTTTACAATAATTTGAAATAAAAATGACTGATTAGCAGAATCAAAAGTATAAGAGAGCCCAAATCAAGCACCACCTCTGTGCGTGGCCTATCCGTTCCTGCGTCAACGAAGGAGGCGAGCAGCAGACCGACCGAGAACCATGATCGTCGACTAAAACTCAACTCAGATACGATTGAACATTTTTGATCGTATCTCGGGAACCGATAAAGATTTTTCAATTTTCTTCGACTTCAATTAAGGATAAACATTTAGGCCTTATGTCGTATAATTTTCAGAGTTTTTCAACAATTTTCCTAGGCCATGCTAAAAGTTGAAGTCGAGGTACAAAATTTTAGAAAATCAAGAATTTTTTTAAAACTTATCACGTGCTGCATTAATAGACGTGGACTTTCATAGGCTTTCCAAATGTTATTTTAAAAATGCTCTATCTTTTTTTTTTTTTGCTGACTTATCGTGGTTCAAAGACAGCAGCGATTTTTAATAGTGCTTGCGTCAATCGATCTCATAATTTCTGACGGTAGTATACTTCTTTCAAATTGGAAGTTATTATAAAGATAATTTTTATCACCTTTTCAGATCTGCAAGCCACACAAAATTTTGTGCAACATTACTTTTCAGCTCATTAACGTACAACATTTTCACTTTTAAAATTATCCGTCTATCATTAGGCTACGATTTTTTCCCTTACTTTTTCAACGTCAAACCCAGAGGACTCAAATTTTCTCGCCGATAGTAGGGATCAACATATTTCGAAGCCAATTTAGACTTCTTCGCTTGGGATTATTCATAGAAAGCGAATTTAGAACTAGGAAAGGTGGATATTAGTTTGGATATGATTTAATTTTTTTTTTGAAGATCGCAACAAAATCTGCTTTCTTATAAAACAAAAAAACTAGCCTCTCTCTTTATTTTTTAATGCTTTCTGCTTCTTTTTTTATACTACTAGGGACCAACATGTTTCGAAGCCAATTTCGACTTCCTCATCTGGGATTATTCATAAGAAATCTACCAGCATTAACAACAGGTATGACCATTCGTATGATATAATTGTATAGTATACACTCCTAGGAATTCATAACCACATAAGGCAAGGTGGTTATTACTTTTAAAACGATTTTATGATTTGCTTGTCTTTCAGGATCAAAATGATATCTACTCTCTTTTGAACCAAGCAAACCAACCTCTTTCCCTCTTTTCCTATTTGTTCTCTTTTTTTATGCTATACTATAATATCGCCGCAAAAAATCCAGACCCCTGACTTTAGAAGGCAGTTACTCTGCAGGAAAAAATGTGAGGAGGTTCTAATAAGAACCATACGAATCCGCTAAGTTTTCTGGAAAAAATGGTGTTTCTCTAATTTGCGTAAAAAATGTTCGTTCAGAGCTATTTAACAAAATAAAAGTAAAAGTGCTGTCGTGAGGCCCATCGCTCACACACCTTAACTTTCGCATGACCCCAGAGCTAAGAATATGTTTGAAAAATTTTTTTAAAAATATGGTGTTTCCTACAACATGTTTAGAATGCAATAAAGACCTTAAAATTTAAAAATATTTTTAAACATCAGTTTTGCAAGCATTTTTGCTGAATGATTTTATTTATAAATTGAATGGAGCTATTGCGTCGTTGAATGGCTTAAAATGTGTGGTAATGTACACTGATTCCTATTTCCTCCATAAAACTGAATAAAAATTATCTTTCCGCGATAAAAGTTGCTTAGAATAATTGTGCCAAAGGAGTAGCAAAAAGTATGGAAGAAAAAGGTCCGTCATATTTCCCAAGGGCAGACACACGTTTTCCCTAGATTTTTCCACGGATGTTGCTCGATTTGCAGGGCCGTCTCAAAACTTTGAGGTGGCCTGCGCCCTTCCCTCCTGATATAAAATTTTAATATCATAATAGAGTATCAAGCTTGCAAACGAATTTTTAAAATAGGGACCAACTTCTTTCGAAGGATATTGGTTTCTATACGATTGAATAATTTGTTCTTCTTTTACCATAAGATGGTAAATAAAATCTATTTTCTTATAAAACATTTTATGCACCAACATCAGAATACAAGAAAAGTCACAAATAAAATTTAGATTTCCAACTACCTCTTTTCCAATTTCTTAGAAAGAAATATATTTAAAAAAAGAAACAAAGAGAGAGAGGGAAAAAGTCTTTTTTATACTACTAGGAACCAACATGTTTCGAAACTAATTTAGACTTTCTCCTTTGGGATAATTTATAGAAAAATTTACTAGTATGAGCAATAGAACCATATAAAATTAAATTTAAATAATACCGAAAAATTAAACAGAGATTATTATAAACAAATTTTTGAACTATTTCCCATTTTTTGACGAAAGTTGATTTTCACATAATCGACTTTACTATCCAGAACGCAAAGAATCAATTTATCTAATTTATAACCTTTTCCCACAAAGAATAAATTTATCCAATTCATAAGCTCATCCCAAACTTTGTTATATCTCGAGAAATCCTTTTTTTAAAGTAAAAATTCCCTAATATTGTATAATAATATTACATAATTTAATATAATATTGTATTTTCTAATAAAGACAGAGAAAGAATAAGGAAAGAGAGATTTTGTTAAATAATAGTTGTCTCCAATGAGACAGAAAGAAGGCATAGTTGGAAATCTAATTTGATTTGTGAGACACTAAGCTCAATATATATTCCAATTTAGTAGCTAATTGAACTATTTTACAGAAAAATAGTTTTTTCATCATTATTATCTAACTGAAAATTTTAACTATTCCGTTTTTGATTGAAAATTGATTGTTTATCATTAAAAATCTATATTTTGGATGGAAAATTCTACTATTTTGGTAGTAAACTCAATTGGTTTGGGAAAGAATTAAACTATTTATTGAAAAATGTGACTATTTCACAGAAAGTTAATCAGTTTGGTTGTTAGTTAAACTCTTTTGTAAGAAATTATTTTTTTGTTTTGTTTAAAATTGATCATTTTAGTTAAAAATTCATACCGTTGGTTGAAAACTCAACTATGTATTTGAAAATTAATTTTTTTGGTTGATTTTTTTTAAACTGAAATTGTAACTATTTTGGTAGAAATTAAAATATGTAGTTAAGAAGCAAACGATTTCTTCAAAAATGGAACAAATTCATAGAAAGTTATCTTCTTTGTTGAGAAATCATATTTTGGGATTGAAAACTCAACAGTTTAGTTTCAAATTCATTTTTTCATCTAAACATGTAACTATTCTATTTTTGCCTTAAAATTTATTCTTGGCAAATTAAAAATCACAGTAATTAGTAGAAAATTAATGTTTTTTGTTAAAAGTTTATATTTTTGGGTCAAGATTAATCTAGTTTGTTGAAAACTACTATTTTTTTTATTCGAAATAAAATTTTTGTTATCAAATTTCACGGTAATAAATCGCAGCGAAGTAAAAACCCCTAAATATATTTCCTCAAAAGAACGCCAGTTATCGTACATGTATTGAATATCTTGTTCGATTCTTCATCGATTTGCATAAAACCATTTTGGAATCCATAGAACAATGGAAAAAAACCTCTGCTTTGGTATTAATTTTGATTTATCAATTAATTTTTGATATTATAAACTAAAAATTGGATCGCTTTAATCAAATTTAAACTATTTTAATCAAAATTTTGCAAATTTGGAAGCCAAAGAATTAAAAATTCGACAACGCATGAATTGACCAATCTTTAAAAATTGAAGTTTTCGAAAATTTTAATTAATGAGCCTAAATGTTAAATTAAATATGAATGAAGATTAAATATGAAATTTTGTGGTATTCTAGTAAATTTTTATCATTCTCTTCCTGTAAAAAAACTCAGTGTCTATGTGCTATTCGTACCAAAAATATCAGTATATTCATACCGAAATCTCGGTACAAGTAACCAAGTCCTAAAAAAATAAGCCCTATAAAGTTACTTCATTTACTTTGAATTTAAAATCATCTCAAACTGAGGAGTTTCTGTTTTAAAAACTTTTTCGATACCGACACTAAAAATATATGATAAATTTTCTAACATATCGATGTGAAGAGATCAGCATTGGAGATTGATTGAAAAAGGTGTAGAGGAAAAAAGAGAGGTTTACTACGCTATCGCAGTGTCAACTTCGTAAATTTCAATTTATATTCACGTCCCTTTTGTACAATAGCTAAACGGCACTCGAATGACATCCCTGTGTAGAAAAGCAGGTGAAGAGACTTTTTATCGTATCAATGACATCAATGTTTGTGTACCTGTATTGGATATTAAAAAAAGTAAATCACCATATTCTTATTCATCTAAATTCAATCACCAATTGAATTCTCACTTGACATCATAATTTTCATCATAACTTTATGTTAAATGAAAAAATGTTTCTGCAATACGTTTTCAAACATGAAATGTTGATAAAATTATGACTGTGTCTAGTCCTCAAGAATTGGGAAGAATATCCAAACTGGTGAAAAATATTGGACTACTCATCCCGAATTTCGGACCGATGAGACACTTCCTAAAATTATAGAATCATCTCTCCCTCAAGAATTCTAGATTGATGACGACAAAACGTTAGGAATTGCGTCATTCGCATGTCATCTTGCAATAGAATTCGGGCTATTAATCAAGAAATCTGAAGTTGAGAAAATGTTCGTGAGAGAGGTTCTGATTGTGAGTGTAATCCAGGAAGCCTCATCTGGGTAATTTGATACGATAATGGGAGTGGATCCATTTGAAAAGTAACCTCCTGCGTGTCGAGTACGAGATATACATAATATGTACGTTAGAAAGCGATCGTCCAAATAGAATCCATCTTTCTCGCGTGTGCAGGTAAGTGAGTGGGATGTTGATAAACGACGTTAAGTTGTGACTCCACCTCGCTTAATCAACACCGACCATTTCTTGGCCGTGCTTGTTCGTTATACAGCGACACACGATTCGTCGTAACGTACCATTATCCCATGAAGATACTAGCCTGAGCAATTCCTCAAGCCAAAACCTATCTGCCTTCATCATCAAAGCTAAATCGCAAACTCCCATTCATTCACCATCACCTGGCTGGAACAACCAAGATACTTATTTTTTATTTCAGAATTAAAAATCGTGTCTTTTGTTTTTTTGTTCTCTGACAAGATGAATCTAAAACCTGTGGAATTTTTTTGTGATTTCTAGTTATCTCAGTAATAGGTCATTATCAACATTTGTATATGCTAAAGTAATACGATGATTTTTTCAAAAATTCAGTAAATATATGGCTTTTTGAAGCAGTACAACAGTTTTAAGCAGGGATGAAATAATGATTATTCATCATATTCACGGACAAATGTCCAATTAAAATAATGAGTGAGATGTTAAAAATGACATACATCAGACCATAGGGCTTAGATGTTGTGAATCCTTTATTCCCATTCTTCGACGTTGCGAAAACTATAGGTTTTTCTCATCAGGATAGAGTTTCTTTGTTGTCCTTTAATGGTGTAACTGCTTGGCATATGTGCAAATAAAACAAAATAAATTTTTTTAATAAAATTTAATCAAATCAGATAATTCTTTGATCATTGATTCGTTCATTAATCATTAATTGTATCAAATCAATTAATTTCATATACGGAAATTATGTTGCGTCAAATTGTCTATTTTTCAAAGGGTATTGTTAATTCCTTATCATTTCGGCGAAATTCCCAACTGCCTGAGGAATATTTCGCTCTTTGACAAAAAAGTTCTAAAACTTTGGGAAAATTACCAAGCTCATCAGGGAATGCCACTTTCCCAACTGAATTTGGAAATTTTACCTGAGGAACAGTTGGGAAAATTCCAAAAAATGTTAACAGTATAACGTATTGTGTTCTACATTGCAGTTGTGGTTTCCTATAGCTTCATCTTCGGTTTGTCCCCTAAAAAGGTCAGTGAAAGCATCTATAATCCCGCCTGCCTCATATTGCATTTCCTCTTTACTATTTCTCATGTTGACAAATTCTGTACTTTTATTTCCCTTCATTGCTTTATAATGTAGTTTCTTGATTCCCTCAAAGTCATTTTGTATTTTCTTCTCTTCTTCTGCTCTAATTTTATCTTTGCTTTCTTTGATTAATCGCTTGAGTATCCTCTTTTTGTGTCTGTAATCATTTATAAGTCTATTTACTTTCTCATCGCTAAGACCTGCTCTGTTCAAAGTTCTTCTGTACACTTCTTTCTTTGCTTTTTGGGCAGCCTCAATTTCATCATTCCACCATGCATCACCAGACATTCTTCTTACAACCGCGGTACCACACACTTCGATCGCACATCTAACAATGATATCCCAGAACATAGTCCATGCGCCTGCTATATCTTTATTTCGTACGTATAAGCGCCTCCCAAGTTATAATTGAGTTAATTTTTGAGATCAGAAGGTAATAATCAGTGTTGCATTCAGAACCCCTCATGACCCTTGTATCTTTGACTAGCTCTCTTAGTCTTTCATCCGCAACAACAAAGTCAATTATACTGTGGCTATTTCCTTTAGGCCAGGTGTACATGTGAATCATTTTATGCCTAAACCAAGTATTTGTAATAAAGAGATCCCGTTCTAAGCATAAGCCAACTAATTTATCTCCGTTATAATTTGTTTTTGGATCCCAAGAATTACCGTGTACTCTTTCTGTTTCCTGATTTTGGATGCCCAATTATCCATTCATATCTCCTAGCAGAATTATTCATTCACCATGGTCGCAAATATTTATTGTGTGATGTAAAGTGTCACAGAAAGGTGGTTTTTACTTCTCTAGGATCACTATCAATTGGCGCGTAGCATGCAGTGATAAATAATCTTCTGATTCCTACTTTCATTCTAGCTTACAGCAATCTGGGAAATACGAAATCATGATCTCCGAGATGCTGCTTCGCTCTTTAATTCAAAATAAGACCTACTGTTTTACGATTCGTTTTAATACCTACTCTTAACCTCACTTTTTATAGAAAACATTTTTTTGCAGCTTTTTAATTTAACATTTTTTCTTTTATATAAATTTTTTTACAATTTTTAGATAAATGTCTAAGAATCGATCTACTATACGAAGAGGGCGATGATCAGTTTCGCCTTGCTACCTGTGTACGGTTCCACCGTGCCTAATTCTGACTCAAATGCAAAATATAATGTTTTTTAATTTAGCAATTAATAATTTACAAATAATGAATAGTCAAGTTCATGTGAAATGTTATAACAAATTGTTCAGTAATTTTTTTTCTTGAATGCACTGCAGTAGCTTTCATTTATTGGTGCAATACTTTACTTTACTTTGGAAATTCCAGCAGCTACAATTTTGCTAGATTTGAAAACTCAATAACATAATAAATTTGGTTTGTTTCTAAGACAATCGCTTTTCTTAAAATTATCCCTGAATAATTTTGCATACCTAATCCAATAGTGTGAATAGTATTATTCCTAGCTTAATTTTGAAACTCCTTAATAAATAGCATACACTTTTTGTATTGCTCAACCAATTTTTTCATAAAAGTTAATTAAAAATACTTCTTTAAAACATAAAAACAAGTAATATAAAGGGTGTTAGTGCAGTCAAATTCAAAAGTGTTTTTTTTTAAATAGAACTTTAGAAATTTTGAACAGGATAGAAAGTTGCATTCGCCTGTATATTTTTTTTAGTAAATTAAAACAAATAAATCTTAGTCAAAATTTTGAATGTAAGAAATAATCAACAAATTTTAAACAATTTAAAATTTTTTATTTTAAGCAGTTTTAAGCTATAAACATTAATTTATATATTAAAATTTGTTCTGAAATATTTTCAGATATTATGGTAAAAATTTTGTTAACAATACCATTGAAAAATTTATCAGTAATCAATATGTTTTCTATAATTTTTTAAAATTCCTGGAAAATTACATTTTCCAGATCATATTTAAAAAATTTTGTAATTAAAAAAAATGGTTTGAAATCTTCCAAGTTTTACAATATTTTAGAATCTTGTCCAATCTTGTTTTAAAGGCAAATTGATTTTTTGTTGTTGTTAAAAATGCATTTTTTAAACTAAAAATGTAATATTCTACATATTTTGTGAAAAGTCACTTCTAACTAACAAGTTGAATTTTTAAAAGAAAAAAAATGTACCAAAAAATTAATTTTCGAAAAAAAAAGTTTTAACAAAATACATGCATTTTGAACCAAATTTTTAAAGTTTAAACTCAAAAAGATAAATCCACAACCAAAAATGGAGTAGTTCGATTTTCAGTTAAAATATGAATTTTGAACTAAAATAATGAATTTTCAACAAAATGGTTCAAGTTTTTACCCACGAGCTCAATGTTTAAACATAAATACAAATTCTCAAGCAATAAGGTTTTTTTTTTCGAAAAAAGACGAATTTTACTAATATATTGTTAGAAAATTCATTTTCAATTACAGATTTGAATTTGACACTAACAAAGATAAATTATCAACCAAAAAGATTAACTTTATACCAAGAAGATTCCGTTTTCACCGGAAAGGAAAAATTATCATTAACATGCATGAATTTTCAGCTAAAAGATATAAAATTTCAATAAAAGATGTAATAGTTAAATTTTTTTCAAGAAAATGATTTCAACAAGCAAAATGTTTTGAAGAAAATACTTTAAACCTTTTTGGATTACCTGTATAAATTTCTCAGAATTACCTGGATTACTCTATATTACACGTTAATCACTCAATTTGCCCTAATTACTTGAAACTAGTGGTGTGTTAATTGTGTGTAATGTTGCAAGTGGATTACCCTGGTTTATCTGTGGAATAATAAGAGCTATAGGCTGATTAGTCTGGATTAGAGGTTGATTACTCTGGATTACAAAATTTTTACGGATTATAATTTGATTTCACCAGAATACTGGGATTACCCCAAATTACTTGAAATACAAAAAAAAAATGCAAGTGGAAAACCTTGAATTAAACTGGACTACAAGGAATCGGATTATAGCGAATTACAAGTTGGGTTAACCGAGCGGTCCAGCGGATTAGCAGAGTTTTTCCCCCTCGCTCCTCACAAATTCATTAGAATGAACTCACTTTTTATTGCGACTAGGCGGTAATTGATCTAGAGTTAAAAGCGCTGAAATGAAGTTGATAAAACTGAATAATGAGTAAAAGGTGCGTGCTATTTGCAGAAGAGAACTTTAGTGTCGATTATCATTGGGAGATATCTGCTGATGCGATGGAGGTGCGTAACGGATGTCTTTTAGCGGGAATCGGGATATTTTTGCGGGATCGATGGGAGATGCGAGTGAGTGATTAAGTACGTCAACCCTTTAACAGCATTACGTAGGCCAGCGCACTTACTCAAGCATTTCTTGTATTAGTGTAGCAACACTCCTTCAGTATTTAACCCTCCCTCCTCAAAGTCTTTCTCTCTTCGTGGTCGGATAACGAGAGCATGGAGGACGTACACGTCGACCAACGTTGGAGCTCGTTAGCCAACCTACGCGGTTCACGCGAGATCACAGTAATTCTTTCTCTGCCTCTTCGTACCATCGTCCATCCATTCTTTGTCATCCATTCTTTCTTACGTCCATGTCCATCAACGATTTAATCGATGATTAGAGGGCGGAGGGGCGGGGGGGGGGAGATACAAAAAAGATAATAGGATGATCAGTATAAAACCATCAGGGTATCGTTGATTTCAGTTTTCAATCTGAATTCCCCGAGGATGATGTATTTTAAACACAGGAACAATCAAGCTTGACTATTGGGACTTTTAGACTTTAGAAAAAGCATTGACGGTATCTTAGATTTTTATTTCTCTATCTAAATTTCCCTGTATTATCAGGTTTACTTTTGAATACGGCAAAACATTCAAAAACCATCTTGGCTTTTAAATTTAATTCGCTAAATCATGTTGTCCCAATAAGATGCATTTTTATCACCTGGACTACCAGGTTTAATTATTTGAACGAATAAACTTTCGAAGAAGCGTTCCCGCTATCTTAGATTTCAGTATCGACAGTATCTTAGATGTTAATTTCTCTATCTAAATTCCCCAAACAAGATGTATTTATTATCATCCTTAATAGCTAGATTAAATTAACAGTATGAATTGACTTTCGAAGAAGCATCCAGGGTATAATAGATTTCTGTTCTCAATCTACATTTCCTAAACAAGATCTATTTCAAACACTTGGACTATCAGGATTATTTAACAACAAAAGAACATTCCAAAAATGATCTGGATTCGTAAATTTTACTTGTTAACTCATATTCCGCTAAGAAGATGTAATATTATCACTCAAACAACCAGGCTTGATTATTCGAAACATTAGACTTTCTAAGGAGCGTCGACGCTATCTTAGATTTGCATTTCTCTATCTAAATTCCCCAAAAAAGATGTATTTATTATCATCCTTAATACCCAGGTTAAATTATTAGGATGAATCGACTTTCGAAGAAGCATCCAGGGTATCTTAGATTTCAGTCTTCAATCTAAATTCCTCGAGGAACATGTATTTTAAACACCTGGACAACCAGGTTTTTTTCTTAACAAAATATTTTAATAAACATCTTTGTTTTTAAATTTTGTTTGTTAACTCATGTTCCGGTAAGAAGATGTAATTTTATCACTAAAACAACCAGGCTTGATTATTCGAACCATTAGACTTTCTAAGGAGCGTCGACGCTATCTTAGATTTGCATTTTTCTATCTAAATTCCCCAAACAAGATGTATTTATTATAATCCTTAATACCCAGGCCAAATTATTAGGATGAATCGATTTTCGAAGAAGCATGCACGGTATCTTAGATTTCAGTCTTCAATCTAAATTCCTCGAGGAACACGTATTTTAAACACCAGGACAATCAGGTTTTTTTTCGAAACAACAAAATATCATGATAACCATCTTGGTTTTTAAATTTTGTTTGTTAACTCATGTTCCGGTAAGAAGATGTAATATTATCACTCAAACAACCAGGCTTGATTATTCGAAGCATTAGACTTTCTAAGGATCGTCGACGCTACCTTAGATTTGCATTTCTCTATCTAAATTCCCCAAACAAGATGTATTTATTATCATCGTTAATACCCAGGCCAAATTATTAGGATAACTCGACTTTCGAAAAAGCATTCAGGGTATCTTAGATTTCAGTTCTCAATCTAAATTTCCCAAACAAGATCTATTTTAAACACCTGGACTATCAGGCTTATTTAACAACAAAAAAACATTCCAAAAATGATCTGGATTCGTAAATTTTAATTGTTAACGAATGCTTCCCTAAGAAGATGTATTTTTATCACCTGGGCTACCAGTTTCAATTATTAGAATTATTAAAATTTCGAAGAAGCAATCTTGGTATCTTAGATTTCAGTACTCAATCTAAATTTCTCGAGGAATATGTACTTCCAACACTTGGACAATCAGATTTATTTTTTAAAACAACAAAATATTTCAATAACCATCTTGGTTTTTAAATTTTGTTTGTTAACTCATGTCCCGCTAAGAAGATGTAATTTAATCACTAAAACTACCAGGCTTTATTATTCGAACCATTAGACTTTCTAAGGAGCGTCGACGCTATCTTAGATTTGCATTTCTCTATCTAAATTCCCCAAACAAGATGTATTTATTATCATCCTTAATGCCCAGGCCAAATTATTAGGATGAATCGACTTTCGAAGAAGCATCCAGGGTATCTCCGATTTCAGTTTTCAATCTAAATTTCCCAAACAAGATCTATTTCAAACACCTGGACTATCAGGACTATTAAAAAAAAAACATTCCAAAAATCATCTTGATTTGTAAATTTTAATTGCTAACGCATGTTTCCATAAGAAGATAAATTTTTATAAACTGAACTATCAGTTTTAATTATTAGAATGAATAAAATTTGAAAGAAGCATTCTTGGTATCTTAGATTTCAGTCTTCAATCTAAATTCCTCGAGGAACATGTATTTCATACACCTGGACAACCAGGTTTATTTTTAAAACAACAAAATATTGCAAAAACCATCTTGGTTTTTAAATTTTGTTTGTTAACTCATGTTCCGGTAAGAAGATGTAATTTTATCACTTAAACAACCAGGCTTGATTATTCCAACCATTACTCTTTGCAAGAAGCGTCGACGCTTTCTTAGATTTTTATTTCTTTATCTAAATTCCACAAACAAGATGTATTTATTATCATCCTTAATACCCAGACTAAATTATTAGGATGAATCGGCTTTCAAAGAAGCATCTAGGGTATCTTATATTTCAGTTATCAATCTAAATTTCCCAAACAAGATCTATTTGAAACACCTGGACTATTAGGATTATTAAAAAAAAAAAACATTCCGAAAATCATCTTGATTCGTAAATTTTTATTGTTAACGCATGTTCCCTTAAGAAGATGTATTTTTATCATCTGGACAACCAGACTTGATTACTAGAACCATTCGACTTTTAAAGAAGCATCTACGGTATCTTAGATTTCAGTTCTCAATATAAATTTTGCAAAAAAGAAGTATTTTAAACACTTGGACTGTCAGATTTTTTAAAAGGATAAAGCATTTAAAACCCCATTTTGGTATTTGGAATTTTAGTTGTGAACTAATCATTCCTGTATCTCAATTTCCCGAGCAATAAATATTATTGTCATTTGAACTACCAGACCTTATTATTAGAACAATTTCTTTTTTAAAGAAGCATCTTTGTATCTTAAATTTCAGTTTTAAATCTGAATTCGCTAAAAAAGATGTATTTTTAACATCTGAACTGCCAGGTTTATCTTTTTAAAAGAAGAGACGTTGGAAAAATCTGTAGAGTATCCTAAATTTTAGTTCTCAATTTTACTTCTCCGAGCAAGATATACTATCATCATATGGACTACCAAGTTTAATTATTATTAGGACGATGAAACTTTCGAAGAAGCATCTTGGTATCATAATTTTTAGCTGTCAATCTAAATTCATTGAAAAAGATGTATTTTTAACACCAGAATTACCAGGTTTTATTTTTTGAAGGACGAGACAATTCGAAAAATCATCAGGGTATCTTAAATTTCAGTTCCCAATTTTACTTCTCCAATCAATATGTATTATTGTAATTTGGACTAACAGGCTTAATTATCAGAAAAGCAACACTTTTGAAGAAGCATCTTGGTTTATTAAATTTCAGTTCCCAATAATTATTCCCCGAGAAAGATGTACTTTTAACACCGGAACTACTAGGTGTAATTCTTTTAGCATCTAGGTATTCTATTCTAGCTATCCTTATGATATTAGATTTAAAAATTTGAGACACTAGTCTATAAATATTAGGCCTGGAAAAGAGGCTAGTCTCTTGAAAATTTCCGTGATGGTAAAAATCCTACAAAATTCTTTAAATTCACTTTAAATTTCCACTTCCGTTTCAGCAATTTAAATTTTTATTTGATTCAATTTTTTCACCTTTCTGATTTGTTTCTGATTTAGTAAATTTAATAAATTGATAAAATATTAAGAGCTACAAAGTAATGCTGAGTATGCATCTGTTGGAAGTAAAGTGAAAAATAATGAGTGAATAAAATACGTGCTTGAAAATTAATTATCAGAAGTTTTATATTGCAATTAGAAAAAATCTTTATGAACACTTAAAGATCGAGGACGGGACGTTTTTAAGTTTTTTTCAGCGTCTTTCTGTCGTACCACTGTCATCAAATAAAATGCTCGTAAAGCGCTCGCCTTAGTCCTGATTATTGGAAAGAGAGCTAGGAAGGATAAGGAAGAAGGATACAGCTGCTTGGAAGTGTAAGAGCGGCCCAGGACGAACCGAGCAAACTTTATTTAAATAAAACCGACGTAAACCTCGATATTGCCGTTCGGGTTTATGCATTCAAGTGTATAACACGAGCCATTCTACCTTTAATGATCGCGCGTAAAACATTCGGCCTTGATTAAACGAGACTTTAGTGTAACCGACGTAACCGACGTTCGAGCGAGCTTTCAAAGTGTTCCAAACGTTGTATTGTTACGTTGATACATAACGAGAAGTCTTCAGAATCGAAAAATTCCCTTTTCTAACGTTCAAAATTTCCAAACCTAATAAGGGAACAAATCTTAATGCTACCAAATTTGAGTATGCGCAATCTTGGTCCCACTTATTTTAATATTTAAAAGTTTATGGTGTTCAAATTTCAATTCCAAAGTTGTGTCTACATTAAGAAAATAAGCGAGGAACTTAATAAAAACGTAAAAAACCTATACAATTCTGCGTCGAATGACTCCTAATAGATATATTCTTGATGTTTGGAAGAAAATATACAATGTAATAGATTAAAAAGAAAGAATCTAATATTTACAGGAAGTAATTTCTAAAATTTTATTTTGATTTTAATTGAATGAAACTTTAAAAAGCCTTGTGGGTTCCCGAGATAGGAACAAAAATGTCCAAGCGTATTTGCATTAGTTTCAGCCGGCAATCACCGTTGTCGCAGCCGACAGCATTTGTGAAAAAAATATAAAATTTGCAGAAGGTAAGCTTCAAAATCTTACCATTAATATAGGTCAGTGAAAATTAAAAATCTTAACTGGTTCCCTTGGTATGACGAAAAGTGTCCAAGCGTATTTGCGTCAAGTTTCAGACACTGATCAGTACTCTCGGCCGTCCTCACTACTTAGCCAAGTAAAATTTAACACAGATACGCTTGGATATTTTTAGTCTCATCTCGGGAATCCATAAAAATTTGTTAAAGTTTTATTGGGGAGAATGAAAAAAAAATAATTCAGAGATACAAAATTCAAGACAGTTTTGATTTTTGTCTTTAAAATTCTTACGTGATATATTCTTTTCCAAATACCAAAAATATCACGGTTTGAATTTATTCGAAGCGGAATTTCATAACCTTTCCAATAGTCTTTCAAAAAAGTTTCTAGCTAAAGAAAAAGAGAAAATCATTGTCAGAAAATCAGTATACACTGTTAAATTTCTTTGTTAATTTTAGTTTTAGAAAGTTATTAGTTTTCAAAGTTACAGTTATTGTTCAAATACTGAAATTTGAAAACTATAAAGAATTATGAAATATTGATTCTCTTACTGAATTTTAAAACGAATTTTCTTTTTCTACTACATATTTGTTTAAACGAGTGAAATTTGTCTAAGCAATATTTAGTCTAGGAAATTTGCGAATTTTTTCTTTTTTTACAATAAATTTGCAACTAGTAATTGTTGAAAAAAAAATTTATTTTCTATATTCATAAATTGTTTACACAATTAATTACTACCTATTTCATTTTTTATTTAGAAAACTAGGGTTCCTTAAATAAGGAAGCTGTGACATCTTAATTGTACAAAATATATAAGAAGACAACCTGGGTTATGATTCAATTAGAAAAAAGTCGATTTTTCAGAATAAAAGCTACTATTGAAATAAATAGAATTCATTTAAAAATTGAAAATTACTCTACCTTATTGATAAATATTTCACTAAATCAACAATATTCATATTTATTTTAAAAAAAGATAAACAAGTGCTCAAATGTGTAGGTTTCATGCAGCATTTACATTTTGGGATGTAGGGGTAATTTTCGGGAGACTAAGGTGGTGTGTTAGGGATGAAAGACCTTAATGACTGATGTATCCAAAATTTTAGAAAAAAAAATACAATTAGGTTTTTTTTTTAAATTTAGAACCATATTAGGACGACCTTTGCCTTCCAGCCCAAAAAAAATTTGCCGGTGCACTTTTAGTTCAGCCAAGTGGTCAACTACAAGGTAATCCTTATCTTCTTTTTGAATTTCGTAATTTTTTAGGGTTTAGTATATCTGGACAGAATCCCTTTTTATTCTGGTTGGTTGTCTGTCATTTCTTCTTACTTTTTGCCTGGATGAGAAAGTAGAGGTTGGAGACGATGGTGAGATAGGGTTAGCCAAGAGACGTGGGGGAGTGAGGGGAGGAGAAATAGGTTGAGGGAATGGAAGTGAAAGAAAGAAGAGGAAGTTATGGAATGGGAGGGTAAATATGAACATGTAGGAGAACAATGGGAATGGAAAGAGAGTTAGAAAAAATAAGTAGCAGAAGTGAGGGGAAGTATGAGAAGGGAGAGGAAGCATGGGAGCGTAAGTAAGGGTGAGAAAGTAGAAAAGAGGAAGTAAGGAAGATGAAGTACGGGAGGAGGAAGTGGAAAATGTGAGGAGAAGTAGATGAAAATGGATGGAGGGAAAGTGAAGGAAGAAGGAGTAGATTAAAGGAGAGTAAGTGAGAAAAATGGGGTAGATGAGAGGAACTAGAAATGGGATATATGAGATAGGAAGAAGGGGGAGATAGAGGGTGAGAAGGGAAGTGTAAGAGAAGTAAAAGAATGGGAAAGAATGGGAAGTATATGAGAATGGATGTAGGCAAAGTGAGAGGTATGGGAGTGAGAGAGAGAAAGAGCAGTGAGAGAGGTGTGGGCAGATGCGAGCAAGGAAGAGGAAGTAAGAGAAGGAGAGTAGAACAGAGGAAGTAGGAAAGGAGATGTATGAGATAAAATGTGGATAAAAAAGTAGGAGGGGGACATTTTAAATTAAATCTCAAAGATATTTATCATCCGAAAGATTTTTTTCTCTGCAGTTGATAAAGTCTGAGACATTTAGAATAAATTCCAGCAATGCATTGTAATAGAGAGTTGACAATATCCAGATCTCGTTACTTTTTTTTAACGATCTGACTAACGATTTCCCATCTCGAATAAGACTCGAGATAGACGTCTCGTCTCGTTAAGGACGTTTCCGACCGAGAAAGCGACGATACCTTACGTCTCGTAATATCACCTTCACACCCTTCCCCGATTTCCTCGGCATCGTATTTTCACCCTATTCTATATTCTATCTAGAATCCAGCAATATAGAGTTGAGTTAAACTCTTGAGTCGGAGGAGGAAGGAAGAATTTAAAGGCTCGTCATTATTTATAATTTTCCGCTTCACCTCCAAGCTATGAGGTTGGTATGCACCTTCAAAGAATCAGAGAATGGTAAGGAAAGAATTGTTCTTTAGCCGCAACTCTTAACACCTCGCGTGGCTCAGAAGAAAGAAAAGGACGAGGTTCGTGGTATCTCGTCCGCCCCCGCATTCGAGGAGGCGTTCAGATTTTCGCTTCGATAACACCAGAAACAATGACCGAACGCGATCGTTACCTCCTTGGCAGAAAAAACGTGTGCAGATTCCAAAGGAGAAAAAAATACCTTCTTCAATAAGGGGTGAAGAAAAAAAGATATTGATGATACTTTTGGGGAAATATCCCCGAATCTGATTAAAAGCTGTAAGGCAGAAACTGCACTAACATAATTACCTCACAAAAAAATCTATGATGTAAAAAGTTATTTATAAATTATTAAAAGTCCGAATTGGGCGCAAAAATTCTTTAAAAAAAACTGTTCTAGTACTTTCGCCCCAAAAATTATTTAGGACTTTAACAATTTTCTAAACAATTAAGTGGTAATTTTCAGGTATTTTTTTCACGGAAATTATTTAGGACTTGAAACATTTCAAAAGACTTAAGTGAGACTATTCGGGAACTTTTGTTCTAAAAAAACCCTGCTTAAAATGTACAAAGAAATGAAGTGGGACTTTTCCGGTACTTTTTGTGGCCTATTTCAATGATAATTTTTTGGAATGTAGATCCCATCAACACTTAGAACTATTCCGAGGAGAATAAAATGGATTTTTTCTAGTATTTTTCCCCGAAATTTATTTAGGACTTGTTAAAATTTACAAAAAAATTAGGTGCGAGTTTTTTCGGTACATTTTTCCTACATTCATATTGTGCACTTGTAAAATTATTGAATAAAAGTTAAATGGATATTTTGTAGCACGTTTTCTCTAAAAATTATTCAGTATACAATTATTCGGATACAAAATGTAATTTTATTTTATCTTGGAATTTTTTAATAAATAGATTGAATATTTTATGTTGCCACTATTATTTTAAAACAAAAAAGCATTGTTTCAACCAAACAGTTGAATTTTAACTAAAAAAAATGAATTATCAACAAAAAATTGTAAATTTTAACAAAATGTATCAACGCGGAAATTAGTTTTTCGCAATCCCTTATTAGTTTCGAAATATTTTATACAAATTGTCAAAAATTTAACTAAGAAATCTCCAATAAAGGTAAATCTCGAAAATCTAAATAGATAGTTGGAGAAAAAATATTCGCGTTTTTTTTTAGTTGGCGGCAATTTAGAAATGTAATGTAGGATTCCAATTAAAAATGTAAATTTGAAGTGGATATTCAAATCTGATTGTTTTTTAATTTAAAGATAAAATCTTAAGTATTAATATAAATTTTTTCCCAAAATAAAAAGGTTTACTCTTTTTTAATTTTGAATTTCGTTTTTTTTAATTCACGAGGTACAAACGAAAATATTAAAATTAATATTTGTTTCAAATTTAACCGGAACTGCTGTGATCAGAAAATAAAATTTAAATCCATATCGGTTTATTACAAGCCAATATTATCGACAAGAAATGCATTATGTAGTTAAATTTTCAAATAAATAGCTGAATTTTCAAGCCAAAAAGATGATTTGTTAAATAAAAAGTTGAATTTTCGGAAGAAGTTCAGTTTCAGCCCAAAGAGATGAATTTTTGGACGAGAAAGAGTTTTGAAGAAAAAAGTTAAATTTAAACTAATAAAAAATAGCTGAATTATTTACCTCTAAATATGAATTTTCAACCACGAAGAATAATTTTCCACAAACCCAGTTAAATTCAATGAAAAAAAAATTTTTTGATCAGAATTAATGAAACAGATAAATTTTAAAAAGGAGGAAATTTTCAACGCAAATAGACAAATTGAAAAAAAAATGTTAAGTTTTTAAGATAAAAAGATTAATTTCACAAAAAATAGTTGACTTTTGAACCGAAAAAGAAGAATTCAACTAGAAATTAAATTTTCAATCAAGAAAAATGAATTTTCTACGAAATAGATGTGTTTTCAACTGTAAAGATAAATTTTTTACCAAAAATGAAATAATTAAATTTTAAGATGAAAAAACTATAGTTACAAAAAAATTAAAAACAAGAATTTTCTACGAAGAAGTTAAATTTCCAACTTATAAAAGAGACTCGATCAAAAATGGAATTTCTACATTTTCATATAAAAAATCAATTTGCCATAAAAAAGAAGAATCTTCAACAAAATAAGTAGATTTGTAAAGAAATAGTTCAAATTTTACCGGAATAGTATAATTTTCTAATAGAGCAGTTTAATTTGAACCAAAATATAAATTTTCAATAAAAGTGTAAATTTTCAACACAATTGTTGAATTTTCAACTAGAATGTTGATTCTTTGTCCAAAAAACGTGTTATCATTAATTTTTCAAGAAAAAAGATTTTAATTCTAAATAAAAAACATAATAATAAATTTTCAACATAATAATAAAATCCTCAACAAAAATAGATCCATTTTTAACCAAAGAGTTTCATTTTGAACCAAACAGGATGAATTTTCAAACAGGAATATTAATATTCTACCAATAAGGAGAATTTTTATTAAAATGCGTTAATCTTCAACCACAGAAAATCAATTTTGAATTTAAAATGTCAAATTTCAGCCAAAAATAAATATTTTTTTATAAATAAATAAATTTTAATTTCAACCAAAGAGATGATTTTTAACCAAAACGATACATCTGATACAAAAAGGAGTCAATCATAGATAAAATGCATAAACTTTTAGCCAAGCACTTGAATTTTGAACTGAAAAATATTAATATTCAACCAAAAATGTCATCGAAATAGTTACTTTTTCGACCGAAGGAAGAATTTTGTAGAACGAAAATTAATTTTTAACAAATTATTCTTAAGAAAATGCCACCAAGTCCCACATTCTCAACTCCCTCACTTCCTTTACTGGCCATCCTATAATTTCCCAACACTTCTTCTACTCCCTGTACTTGCTCACTCTCTCGACCCTTTTCCCCTCTCATGTCTGCTACTACCCCTTAATTAATTATCCCTTAGTTCTCCTTTTTTCCACCATCTCTTTCCTCTTATTATCTTTATTTACTTCTCCTGACTTCTGCTACTTCCATTCCAGTCTTGAGCTTTTTCGTGTGAGTTGTGATCGAAATAATCAAAATATGTGAAAAAAGTAGGATTGAAAATTTAGGTCATGTCAGACAGAGATCTATGAGGAGGCAGAACTATAATTTCCAGGATGGACTTCACGCACTACAGGAGACTACTTACCTTCCAATCGTTTCCTACTATTTCTCCTACTTCTCCTACTTCTCCTACTTTCCCCACCTTTTTTCTTTTCGCGGCCTCTGGTACCCCTTCGTTCATTTTCCCTTAAATCTTACACTTCATCTCCCCTCATTTCCCTCAATTACTTTTCTTTATTTATCCTAACTTCCGCTACTACCCATCGCCCCATTTCCCTTATTTCCTTTCTCCTAACTCCTTCAACTTTACATTTACTGATTTCTCATGATTCAACATTCCCTTGCGAGTGGTGAATTGTGATTTGTGAAAGTAGATTTGAAAATTTAGTTCGTCAGAGACGGAGCTCTATGAGAAAGCAAAAACACACATTCTAGGTTGGAGTTTGGGTCCTACAGGAGGCTACTTATCCTCTAATAAATTCCTGACACATTCCCTACTTATCATACTTATTCTACTTTCTTTGCCTTATTTCCCTCTCACAGCTTCTGCTACCCCTACGTTCATTATCCCTTAGTGCACCTACTTCCCCTGTCCCCATTTTTTTTAATTTCCCCTCACTTCCCCTACTATCCATCCCCTGATTTCCCTTACTTCCCCTACCCCACTTCCCGACCTTCTCATCCACTCATATCTTATCATGCACCATCCCCTTTTGAGTTGTGAATTGCGATTTGTGAGTTGCGAATTGCGATTTGTGAGTTGCGATCACTAATCATTTCCTATAACACTTTTCCTACTTCTCCCACTTTCCTTACATTCTTTACCTTTTACGGCGTCTGCTACCGTTCCGTTTATTTTCCCTTAGTTTCCTACTTCTCCTCCCCTCATTTCCCTCAATTAACTTTCTTCATTTCGCCTCACTTCGCCTAGAACCCATCGCCTTATTTTCCTTATCCTCTCTCCCATAACTTCCCTACTCAACATCCATTTCTTTCCCATATTCACCAACCACTTGTGAGTTGTGAGTCTTGAGTTGATTGTTATGAGTTGCGACTTGTAAATTGTGATTTGTGATTTTTGATTGAAGTATGTTGAAACAGTAGATATGAAAAGTTAGGTCATCACAGACGGAACTCTATGACGAACTAACAATACAATTTCCAGGATAAAAATTTTCCATCCTACCACTTTCCCTACTTCTCTTACTTCCCTTACCTTCTTTCCCTATCACGGCATCTGCTACCCCTCCATTCGTTTTTTCCGAGTTTTCCTGCTTCCGCTTCCCTTATTTCCTTTAATTAACTTTCTTCATTTCCCCTCACTTCCCCAAGTTTATAACCACTAATTTCACATCATTCAACATCCCCTTGTGAGTTGTGATTTGTCAGTTGCGAATTTTAAGGGCGCGTTGTGATTGAAGTATGCAAAAAAAAAGTCTATTGGAAAATTTAGGTCATCAGAGACGGAGCTCTATGAGGACGCAAGAATACAATTTGCATTATGGGGTTCACGTTTTACAGAAGACTACTTACCCTCTAATCATTTCCTATACCACTTTTCCTACTTCTCCTTCTTTCCTTACCTTCTTTCCCTCTTACGGCGTCTGCTACCGTTCTGTTTATTTTCCCTTAGTTTCCTACTTCTCCTCCGCTCATTTCCCTTATTCCCCCTCCCATACCTTCCCCACTTAACATCTATTCATTTTCTATAATTTACCATACCCTTGTGAGTCTTGAGTTGAATCTTATGAGTTGCGACTTGTAAATTGTGATTTGTGAGTTGTGATTGAAGTATGTTGAAAAAGTAGATATGAAAAGTTAGGTCGTCACAGACGGAATTCTATGACGAACTCAGAATACAATTTCCAGGATAAAAATTTTGCATCCTACCACTTCCCCTACTTCTCCTACTTCCCTTACCTTATTTCCCTATCACGGCATCTGCTACCCCTCCATTCGTTTTTCTCGAGTTTTCCTGCTTCCGCTTCCCTTATTTCCTTTAATTAACTTTCTTCATTTCCCCTCACTTCCCCAAGTTTATAACCACTAATTTCACATCATTCAACATCCCCTTGTGAGTTGTGATTTGTCAGTTGCGAATTTTAAGGGCGCGTTGTGATTGAAGTATGCAAAAAAAAAGTCTATTGGAAAATTTAGGTCATCAGAGACGGAGCTCTATGAGGAAGCAAGAATACAATTTCCAGGATGGAGTTCACGTCCTACAGGAGGCAATCAAGGGCTGCTCGTAAGGACAGTAGCTGGTGGTTGAATTATTCAGCAGTTGTCGCGAGTGGCAAGAGTTTTGCTGGATTTGTAACACCCGCGCTATACCGCAGACACCGCGAAAAAAGAGAAGGTGGCAAAGTGAGAAGCCAGCAGACTAAAAAGAGTCAGGCAAAGAGAATTTCAGAGGCTCTAGGGAATTTCGTTGTTCAGGAGTTTTATTGTCAGAATCTTACTGCGAAGTCGTACTTTGTGATTCTACTCAACATACTTATACGAATATATCTCTTTTACTGCATATATTCCATCTACAAATTTCCACAAATTTAATAAAAATGGTCCAACTGATGATTCCCATTTTAGCGATTTTTAATCTACCTTAAAAACATCTGATTTTTTTATTCATACAAACCAATCAAAATTTCATTCCAGATTAAAAAGAAATTATCCCAGTTTAAAAATCAAGTTAATTTCAGTACTTTTTCCGATGAGCTCGTATGAACTCGTTAGCCCATTTTCACCGCAAATAATGAGATTATTTTAAATACGTTATTGATAATAAAAATATTAAAATACCAGACTTTATAGGCATGAGAGTTGGTAACTTTCAATCAAGAAAGGGGAATTCTTAATCAGCCTATATGTGCATTTTCAACAAAAAAGATGAACAATTTTTGACTAAATAGTTCAATTTTCAACTAGTTCAATTTTAAAATATGTAATTCAATTTTTAATTATATAACTGAAATTTCAAACAAACGCAGAAATTTTTAATTTATAAAGTCCATTTCCAACAATATAGTTTAATTTTCTACCAAATAGTTAAATTTTTAATCCAAGAAGACAAAGTTTCTAAGAAATAATTGAATTTTGACTAACAAACTTTATTTACAAACAATGTGGTAAATTTTTAATTAAAATTATAAATCTTTAAGTAAAAAGAGGAAGTTTCTAAAAAAATTGTTTGAGTTCAAACCAAGTTGTTTTATTTTCAAAAAAAAATTTCAATCTCAAAAAACGTATATTTCTACGAAAAAAATACTTAAATTTAAAAAAGACATACTCCACAAAAAGGTGTCTTTTAAACAAACCAGATAATTACTTAACGAGACAGAGACATTTTTAACCAAGCAGTAGCATGCCTAACCAAGAAGATTATTAATTTTCTACAAAAAAAAAACAATTTCAAACAAAATACATTTTTCGTTGATTTATCTTTTTTGTTAACTTCAACTGTTTTTTTAATTGAAACTTTAAATATTTTCTCAGTTTCAACAATTAATATTATATTATTTTTTTAGAATCATTATTTTATTAAAAATAAAACTGCTTGGTAAAAAAGTTAATCATTTCTTAAAACTTCAACTGCTTTCTTGAAAATTAGATGTTTTGTTGAAATTATAACGGCCATGAAAAATTCGTGTTTTTACATTAAAGTTCTTTCTTGGTTTATTCTAGTTAAAGTTTAATCTTCTTCCTTTAAAATTTCAACAATTTTGATTTAAAATTCATCTTCTTTGATAGAAAAATTCTTTTTTGAAAAGTCAATAGTTTTTTAAAAAGTTCATCTTTTAATATTTTATCACTTGGTTGAAAATGTACTTTTTCATTAAAAATTCATGTATTTGGGTTAAAAATTCAACTGCTGTCTAGGTAATTCGTCTTTTTGGTTGAAAAAGTCATTAACTTGGTCGAAACTTTGTTCTTTTTAGACTGAAAAATGTGTATTGATTAAAACGTCAACTCTTTTGTTGAAATTCAAATATTACAGCTATTATTAAGAGTTTATCTTTTTGGTTAAATTCGGCTGTTTTTATTTAAAATTAAAACATTTATTTGGTTAAAATATTCAATATTTTATTTTTCGCTTAGAATTAATTTGTTTTAATTAAAGTTAAATTACTTCAGTATAATATTTTTTATTATGTGAGAAATGAAAATTTTTCTTAAAAATTGTACTATTTTGGTGAAAATTTAGCCTTTTGGCCTGAAAATCCAAATATTTGGTTGAAAATGGAACTTTTGTTCGTTGAAATTTAATTTTTTTCGATAAAAATACGATGATTTAAATTGAAAATTCATCTTTTTTGGTAGAAAATTTCTGTGCTATGAGTTCGACTGTTTCTAAAAAAAGTCTCCGTCTTGGCTTGAGAATTCAATTATTATTTAGTTAAAACTGCAAGTGCTGTTTGTTGAATTAAATTATTTTTCGTTTGAAAATTTGGCCATTGGGTTGAAAAGTTGACTTTGTAGGTAAAAAAATCGTCTTTGTAGGGAAAAGTTCTACTGTTTTGTTCAAAATCTCTTTCGCTTTAAAATTCCAATTTAGACAACAACAACATTTCTTTTTGTGATTTATTCTATGCGTTTACCTGATAAAATCAAAGAAAAGTTTTTGACTTCTAAGAGTGGAGGTCTAATCGTGTTGTCACTTTAGGGGAGGGTTGCAAAAACGGTTTAAAATATCGTGACGGAGTTTTTAAATGGCCCCTAAGTGAATTCTGTTAGAGTCACGGTTGAATTGTCGCCTAAAGTGAATTGTCGTGAATGGAAACTTTAGGGAAATCTGCGATTTAAATGCGGGAAGGGATATAATAAACGTCAGATATTCGGCAACTATTGCCAAATACCTTTTTCGACGCAGTTAAGGTTGTAGGCGGGATTTGTAATTTGTGGCATAAAATGAAAGCACACGCACATGTGCATGTGTGCCGCACGAAAACATGTACGTCACATCTATGCATAAGCGTCGCACATATGCATAAGCATCGCACATATGCATACGCTTCGCACATGTACATGCGCGTCGCACACGCAAAAGTAATATACACTCGCGTCACTCACCGCTTGTTTGCAATTCCTCAAGGCACTTTCCGAGCGCGATATACGTCCGACAACTTGCCGCCACTTAAGCGCGGAGCATTTACATTTTCAGCTACCGTTACACACGCGCGCGGTAACCAGGGGAATCAACAGGAGATGAGAGAAAATAAAATTAAAAAATACGTGAATAAGAAATTAAATAAAAAAAGCGAGCAGGATCACTGAATCTACATAAATATATTCGCGAGGATTTAGCAGCACGCAGCCTACTGGATTTAATTTTTTACATGTGTAGTTCGGTATCTGCACGCCGTTAATGGACGTCTCGCGTTCACCATTTCTCGGAAGACATCCAGCCAAGAGAAACCAGGTTTCGCGTGATCAAAGATTTTCTGCGCAAATACAGCATTAGGATCGCTTTCATTTCCTTTCTTGAGGGAAAAAAGATAAAAATTCATGCATATTTGATCATTGAATTTATTTTATTCAATCCCAATTATCTTAGAGTCTCAATATCATTTAGAATAATTTTTGAACTTTAAAAAACAGTTAGAATGCTTATTAAGCTTCGCGTAGGATGACGTCTCGTAAAGATATTTTTGACCTTTTGAAGATAATGGACCCCATGAGAAGTTTCACCAAAAAATGCAAACATTTCTCGAACTTTGCAACTCGATTTTAAGTTGTAACATTACCTAGTAAAACTGTAGAAAAAATCTGGAAAAATGCATCAAACTTCCAAACTCCTGACGGGTTCACGAGATGCGATAAAAAATGTCCAAGTTTCAAATGTCACGTTGCAGTCAGCGATCAACGCTTTCGGTAATTATTTTAGGTACTTAACTTAATTATTAACTTACTCTAATTTAAAAGTGGAAAACGAGTGAAAAGTTTGAGAGGGAATCGCAGATTTCTGGTGACAATCTAAGAGAATATTGTTATGAATAAAAACAAATTGTGTAAGCAATCATTTTTGTTCAATATAATTGACCATTGCCTTAATCTAACTGAACAGTAAACAAATTCGGGAAAACCCACGAATTTATAACTCTATTTTAAGAGAAAGTTGTTACAATAAAAATGCTTAAGAAATTTCTTTGAACACCAAATTAATTAGCACAATAGATAGATACATATAGAAATTCGAAATCAATAAGAAAATTTCTACAGAAATCCTGATATTTTCGGCTATCCGTCCATCGTCCTTTTGCGAGGAGTGTAAGTGAGGTTAAATTATAGGAAGGAAGTAGTAGGAAAGTGAGGGGAAATGAGGGAAGGAGAATAAGGGAACTAAGAGGAAACTTATGAAAGGGAAGTGAGGGTAAGTCAGTTTAAGTCGGGGGGTGAAAGTAGGGGAATTAACAGAAAGTAAAGAGAGGGGAAGTGATGGAAAATGAGGGGTGGGGAAGAAGAAGAAGCTAGAGAAAATAAGGGAAGGTGAAGTGGGGTAAAAGGATAGCAAAAATAAATGAATTTAGGAGAAGAAAGAAGAAGAAGAAGAAGTGGTGGAGCGATAGTGCCGGAAGTCAAAGAATCTAGGGAAAGTAATAGTAAATGAGGAAGGTAACACAAGTGACAAAAAATGTAGGATAGAGAAGTAGAAAAAGGAGTGTGTAAGCTGAAGAAGTTAGGAGACGAAGAAGTATATATGAGGAAGAAGTTGGGAAATGGAGGGCAAGGGAAGGTCAAACAAACACTTATAGTTTCGGTTGGTTGTCTGAGCGTCTAATAAGAATAAGGTTAGCAAAAGAAGCGAAAGGAAAAATTATGGAATAATTAAAAGAGAGAAAGCGAGGGGAGGAGGAGAATAATAAGTTAGGGAAATGACAGATTGGAACGTAGGGGAAATCGAGTGCAGGAATAGTGAAAATAAATTACTGTAGGAGAAGAAGAAATAGTAGAGCCAAAGTTCAGGAAGTCAGAAGAACAAGAGAAAGTAATAGAAAATGAGGAAGGTAAAAGAAGTGACAAAAAATGTATTATGGGGATGTCGAAGAAGGGGTGTGTTAGCAAGAGAAGTGACGAGACGAGGAATTATTAATTAGGAAGAAGTTGGGCAATGCATCGGAAGCCATGGCAATGGCATAAGAAGTAGGAGAATTGTGGAAAGGTGAAGCAGGGAAAGTGTTCTCACTTTCCCTGCTTTGGGAGGGATTTGGGAGGGAATTGACGGAGAAGCATTAGGAAACTTAGGGTGAGGAAGAAAGGTAAAGTAGGAAAAATTGAGGCATGGAAAGTGAAGGGCGGGGATGGAGAGTAGGATAAATTAGGAGATGTTAAATAAAGAGAGGGGGTAGGGGGAACGAGAAAAGGAAAAGTATGGAATAAAAAAGAAGTGACTGCGGAAAAATAAAAAAAGGAGTAAGTAAATCAAGAGGAAAATGAGAGGAGGGACAGGCACAGTATAAAGAGAAATTATCAGAAGTAGAGTAAGTAATGGAGGGGGGGGGGGGGGGGGGGGAAGGAGGGTGGGGAGGTTGGGGGGGGGGGGAGAGAGAGGTTTGAATTGGGGGGGGGGGGGGGGGGGTTAACAGAGAGAGTGCGCTCGAGATAGAATGTCCAGAGACCCTTACTCGAGTGGAAGCGGCGTGGTCGGTCCAGGAGGCGGTACACGTTCACCCCGAAGTGGTCGTAGAGTTGGAGAACTTCCAACGGTCGACCGAAGTCCCTCCAGAAGCTATGCAAGTGGTCGCGGAAGTCCCCTGGGTCGAAAACGGGGAACCCGAAGTGGTAACAACTCTCCGGAACACCTTGGATACGGAAGCTACCATCATCATGCACTGGGCAGTCCCTACTATTCGCGCGACGACGACTTAGGTAGTCCTGTGATGATCGACGAGAGGGGCAGGAGTATGTCAACTGGGGCTGGCGTTCACCACCGATCCAGAAGTGCATCAAGGCCAGCCATGTCCAGCTCAACGGGTCTTACCGCCAGGTACACAAGCCTTGACCGGGCGTCAGCGGGAATCCTGGATCACGACAGGGAATTCGTCCCCATCAGAGATCCTCGGGAGCGCAGCAGAGACCGAGGCCTCTATCTTGAGGATGATCTCTATGGCTCGAGATCGGCCAGACAAAGCCCCAATCCCCACATGCTTCGCGATGGAGGAAATTACATCGGCGAACTGCAACACCAAAACAACGACCTTCAGCGCGAGCTCGGAAACCTTAAAAAAGAACTTGAGTTGACGAATCAGAAACTCGGGAGTTCCATGCACAGTATAAAAACATTTTGGAGCCCTGAACTCAAAAAGGAGAGGCAGCTGAGAAAGGAGGAGAGCACCAAGTACAGCCTCATTAACGAGCAGCTCAAACTTCTCAACTCAGAAAACCAGGTCAGTCGTCCAGTGGGTCTGTTCTTTTATCCTTAATGGCGGTTCGGCTCTACGATTGGCATATATATTTTTTACAATGCTTGGGTACCACGTGCCCGCGTTTGAAAAAGGGATTAAAATGGGATGCGCGGGCCATGATAAAACATACCTTCCTCTCGCTCAATAACGTTTAAACGGATACGCCTTCGGAGGTCAGATAATCAGGTCGCTCAGTATTCAAATAGAACCAACCTTCCGCATTCAAGTGAATATTTTATCAACGCCTAATGATCAGTTCCTATCGCATGATTGATTGATTCAACTCTTCCTTCATATTCCTGATCTGGAAATAGCAAGGGGGTGAAATTCGGTGGCTTTTAATTCATCAATTTTAATCGACAATGCTGTCGTAATCAGAGTTAAAAATACATATATCATTCCAAATGACAAAAATTCACTGAAACTTTTTTAATTTCTGTGTTAGCAGTTTGAGATTCGCACACATTTCCAAGCTGATCTTCATTGCACTAAAAGAATCTTGATTGCAGTTTGACAAACCCGTTGAGAAGATAATTTTCCCCTCTTAGTGTTTTTAAATAAGTCTTGATCAATACACCAATTAGTTAAACCCATCCCCTCAGTCCCATGCAACCGACAATTTAAATACTGACCCAGATTTCAATATCGAAAAACGATTTCTTGATTACAAGAAACAATGTCACATATCTAGTTGAAATTTATATAGCCCATAAAAGCCGCAGCAATTAAACCATTTGACTCCCTCATTGCGAAAGAAGAGAATCCATCTTTAATCAAGTAAAATTACAGCGTAGTATAAAAGCATGCTTGAAGCACTACGTCCAGGCGGATTCGATAGCAATCCGAGCGCGTTGGAATCCAATCAACATGGTCGTTTAGAGTTCAGAATGATTTATCCGCCGATGTGGGGTATGCTGTATGCGAATGTATGTAGCGTGCTCTACACACTGTAATATTATTAGTGGGTTCGTTGACGATGGATGAGTCATTGCTCCTAAGACTAGAAGAATCCGAAATTCCCTGGCAGACTGCCCGCGTTTTCTTGACGACGTTTCGCTCATTACGCCTGTATGCATCTGTGAGCACTGTCCATATATTATAGTAATATACATAACCATGAGATCGTAAACAGTAGCTATTTTTGACCTTGACTAACCTTCCCTAATTGCTCGCTTCATATCTGAAAGCACCACGAAAAATTCTCGAAGTAGATTTTAGGTGCAACCACATTATTGTAACGGATTTGCGACATTAAGAAATCATCAATTTAAATAAAAGCACAATTGATAACAAGCTACGAGCCTGAATGTTTGGTCATTAAAAATCCTTGTTTAAATTTATATTTGACTTTATGAAATCTAATTCCTAAAGTGGTAGTTTTCTTTTGATGAATCGGGTTATTAGACTTTATTTGCTAAAATACAAAATAGTACATTATTGATTATGATGAGCTTTACCAGATACAGATTCTTGAAGAGGCTTTTACGAAGTTAGGAAGTTATTATCGTGTAAGGAACTGATTGGGCACTCTGTACATTTTGTATAGAAGCGATCAACAGACGTTCTAAAAATAGCACGGTAAAACTTCCATTACCTAGTTGCTCATGAAAACTGGAGCTAAAACCCTGAAGAATGAGGCTCACCCATCTTATGAAATAGAGGCAACAGAGACATTTCTGTTCTCCTCCAGCGAACTTGAAACATCGACCGTATACGCTAATGTTAAAGTAGGTCATAAAAGATGCAAAAAAGGAGACATTTTTAGTCTCAAATAGATGTCCCACTCTAACTTTTTAAAGGGTGCTCTAAAACACGCAAGTATGGTTGTGTAAAAAGGTTTCCTAGATTTTTATGTTAAATTCAGGTCTTTACTTGATTTTTTACAAACTGATTTCTGGTTTGATGCGGGTGTTTATCACAATTTTGTACAAGAAATTTTCGCATGATTCATTTTTGAACATTTGGCCTTAATTTCGTCTTATTAATTTTCCAATGTATAATGTCTGCTGGAAATTAGGATAGTTGAGATATATTGGAGATGATTCAACTCACTTTATTTTAATTTCCAGAACTCCTAAAAATAAAACCAAGAATCCGACGACCAAATTTTGACAACTACTATTGAAATTTGAAAACAGATAAAGAAAAACACTTTTTCTCCTAAAAAAGAAAAGAAAATCACTTTGTTCTGTCCTCCCCAATCACTTGAGCAAAGTTTTAATGAAGTGCCTCCTCATCAAGAAAATCGAGGTGATTAAGAAACCCCTTTTCAATTCCTGCTAGTCGTCTCGAATTTTCAGACGTTGAAAAGTCTTTTTAAACAGCTTTAAGATTTTTTATTTGCGTCCTAAAATTATGATTTATAAAGTAATATCGCATGCTTATCACGATGAGTGAAAAAGTCTTATGGAAGAATTTCTTGGAACGACATATGTTCATTTTACAAAATTCTTCCGTGATACTTTGTTATTCAACTTTTAACAACCACAAAAAACAGAAGTAAATGTGATTCTGGAACTATTAAAGTGTTTTTTAAAAATTTATAAAATCCGGATTATCAAATTTTTATCAATTTGTTGAAAATGACTTAAAAGCATACTTAGCTGCAAACACAGAATAATAATAATAAGAGATTAAATCATAAAAAAATAGGTTTAGGAAAAAGATTGGATATTTGCAAAATTTGCATTATCAAAGTACGAACCCAATTTTAATCTTAAATCTTACTTTCCTTTAAAAACACACTTTTTAAAACTTTTTTCACTCAATTTCTTTCCTTGACATCATGAAATATATTTTTTGAACTTATTATCGTTTATTTATACCAAATATATACTTGTCTTCTTTTGATCGACATTTTATGATATAACATTCTTGTAAATAATGAATTTACCTTATATTTCTATTTATATTTTTTTCAGTTAGTTCCGCCTGACAATTATATTTTTAGTTAAGAACTTTGTTATTATTTTGCAAATTCACTACTTTTATGGAAAAAGTCATCTTTATTGATAAAAAATTTAATTGTTTGGTTGAAAGATTACCACATTGTTGCAAACTCTATTTTTGTTAAAAATTGTTTTTTCAACTGTAAATGTTAGAATTACATGTTTGGTTCAAAATTGTTTTTTTTTTAATTGAAAATTTAACAGCTTTGGTAAAAATAGAACCACTTCATTACGGAAATTTTTTTAAATCAAATATTCGACATTTCGGTTGATTTTTTTCAGATTAAAATTTTTTTTTACTGAAAATTTAACTATTCTAGTTGAATATCATTTTAATCAAAAATTAGGCTTCTTGAAAAAACGTTGAACTACTTTGTTAAAACATTTTTTTGTTGTAGGTTTATCTCTTGAGTAAAAAATTTATGTGTTTTGCTAAAAACTCGTTTTTTTTTGTTTAATATTAAGTTTTTTTATCAAAAAATTTTTTTTTCCATTTCTAGTTAAAAAATTTTCTTTGCTAGTAACAAATTCGCCTGTGTTGGTAGTAAAATATCTTATTAGTTTGAAATTTCCTCCTTTTTTTTGTACAAAATGCAACTGCTTGGTTGAAAATTAATTTTTTAGTTGAAAATTCATATTTTCGGGTTAAGTTAAAAATTTAATTCTTTTACAGAAAATTGGCTTTCTGTCTTAAAAGTTCCACAATTTGGATGTCCTTTTTTTCTTGACTGAAGAATCTTTATTTCTTGAAAATTCAACTTTTTTGTTGGGAAGTTCATCATTTTAGTTAAAAATTCACAATTTTGGTTAGAAATTTGACTGTTTTGATGATACTTCGTTTTTTCTTGTTTACATTGAATTTTATAACTAAAAATTTAGATTTTTTATTTTTGGTTGTAAATTTGTCCCTAATAGTTAAATGTTAAACTAAAAATTCTGTAATTTATTAAAAATCTATCTTTATTGGTTAACAATTGGTATGTTTGGTTACATTTTTTTAAAATTCTTTTTTATATTTTTTTAAATGTTCGTTATTCTGTTGATGATTCCACTTTTTGTTCAAAAATTTAACTACTTTGTTGTAAATTCGTTTTTTTGTTGTTGAAAAATCAAGTATTTCATTTCTTGATTTACAATCGTCTGTTATAATGCGATACCGTCAATTTTTTTTAAATTGGATATTTGGTTTTAAGTTTCTATTAAAAGATCTGAATTGGTTAATTTATTCTGATCGAACTCATTTTCTTCCAATTTAGCAACTCTATATCTTTAAACTTGGTCTTTATTTCTTGTTTGAGTTAAAAATTGTACTGTTTGTATCGATCTCCAGATGAACCAGTTCCAATTTCAGATTCCTGTCACTTTTAGACTGTCAACTTCCACATTCTATTGTTCAGAATTGGATCAGTTTTTATCCCACTTCTTTGGTCTTAATTCAGAAAGATTTCAGGGCGGGTGTGAACTTTTGTTTTTTCTTTAAATAGTAATTTCAATTTTACAGAATGATTATTCAGTTGAAGATTTATAAATTTACATAAAAATTAAACTAATTGAGTGAAAGTTAAACAATTTTGTCGACAAATTATTTTGTTGGTTAAAGGCTCGCCCCTTTAGTAAAAAAATTACCATTTTTTCTCAAAATTATTTCTTGGGTTTAAGATTAAGTTTTTTAGTAAAAGTGTAAATTTTTGTTTTTAGTTGAAAATTGTTCGTTGTTAGTTTCTAATTTACATTTTTCGGTAGCAAACTAATATTATTAGTTAAAAATTTTCACTTTTTTTATTAAAACTGCAACTGCTTGGTTAAAAATTAATTTTTTGTTAAAAATCAGATTTTTGTTTTGAAGATACAAAATTTTTTTTTACTGAAAAATCTTTCTTTGTTGAAAATTTGTCTTTTTAGTTGGAAAATTTATCTGTTTGCTAGAAAATTAGGTTTTTTTTGTTTAAATTAAACTTTTCCTAATGCAAACTAAAAAGTTTCATTTATGATTAATAATTTGTCGTTTTTAGTTGAAACTTTAACTATTGGTTTGAAAATTTTTGTATTTGGTTAAATATTGAACTTTGTACTGAAAAATTAATTTTTCTGGTTGAAAATTTATGTTCATGGTTTCTAAATTCATCCTTTTTGGTAGCAACTTCATATTTTTCGTTTGAGATATCAACATTTACAGGGTCATTACTTCAGTTTTTTATTTTCTTTTTGAATGAGAATAATGTGATTTTCAATTATTATCCAAACACGATTTTCAAAACTCATGAAATTTTATCCTGCAAGTTATTAAATAATTTGCTGAGAAAATTGATTTTCTTTCGCTTAGGAATTTTGTTAAAAAAATTTTTTTAGTTCAGGGTTCTTGCCATTAGTTGATAATTTACATATCTCTTGAAATTTTTTTCGGTATAACATTAAGTTTTTTTTCTTTTTTGGTTGAAAATGCAACTGTTTGGTTGGAAATGGATTTTTTTGTTGAAAATTAATATTTTCGGGTTGAAATTTGATCTGTTTTACAGAAAATTCATCTATTTGGCTGAATGTTTGACTATTTTATTGAAAATTTGGGTTTTATCGTTTTAATTTAAAAAAAATCTGCGCCGTTAAAAATTGTTCTTTGGTTTTAAAACTCATCGCTTTCGTCAGAAACTTATTCCTTTTTTTATAATTCCACTTCTTGTTTAAAAATTTTAATATTTTGTTGAAAATTTATTTTTGTTATTGCCAAAATAACCTATTACATTTGTTGTTGCTGTGAAATCGTGTGTTACAGTGCAATATTATTAATTTTCATTTGTGTGTTAGGATTATAAATTAGATTTGTAATTTTTATTCAAAGACGATTTTCAAAATTCGTCAAATTTTAATCTACAAATTCTTGAATGATTTACTCGCAATTAGTTAATTTTTTCTGTGAAAATCATTTTCTTCCGAATTGGTTTATATTTTTTGTAAAAACTTGACTTGAATAAAATAGCAGTTTAGATACAAATTAAAAATATTAAAATTTATTTTAAACAACAAAATGTCTTTTCTTCTATAAAAAATGGCTGCTGAACAGAATATTTTAATTTTTAACAAGAGAATCACATTTTTAACAAAATAGTCAAATTTTCAAAAGTTTAAATTTATATAAAAAAAGGAATTTTAAAATAAAAAAAATTAAATTTTCAACAAATAAAGATTTTTTGCTCAAGAAATAAATAAAAGTGTATCTGAATTCTTGAATCTTTACGCTAAAAGACGAATGTTCTCTATAAAAATTGAATTTTCCAACAAAAATATAA
>JAAAKG020041982.1:0-18923 GCA_010014905.2 Druon quercuslanigerum
CCATTCTTTTTGTCTCCCCCCTCCTTTTCTAAACCTCATTATCTTTGTCTTTTCTACATTTAAATTCAATTTTTTCCTATCCAAATATTTCTCTAATCCTGTAGTCAAGCCCGCCATCCCTTCTTCATCCCCTGCCATCAGCACTATGTCGTCTGCGTACGCCAGTGTCGTCCAATAAAAAATAACAAAATTTGTTATAAAAATCACAAGCACATCAATGTTTATGAAGATTTAAAAAACATGTAAGAACAAACATGTACAAATCGAATGAAGAGTGTAGGGCCTACACTATTGATAAAATAAAAATTGATTTGTCTACAGAAACATTTTTTTCCCACAGTGCATTGCCTGGTTAAATATTCAATTTAAATCCCTTTTGAATGAAAAATGCTGCGACTTATTTCTGAATCAATATCCGAATAAAAATGAGACCAGCTATTACTGTAAATTTAGCAGACCTACGATGTTTGTTCTCGTTAGAAGCAAAAAATTAGTTAAACATTGAAAATAAAATTTTCCTTGAAGTCATGCAGTGAAGATAGGTCATGTATTGAATAAAACTTTTGTTATGTAACGAAAGGTAATGTAATTTAAAATTTCCGAGCGGAAGTCCTTTTGGTAATTTGAACGCGTCTTTCGCGTCATTCGTCCCCTCTCAAAAAGAAATACGAAACTTTCTCGCGATTATCCTCGTGGATATTAAATAATAAATATGTAACGTTCTTTTTTCGATAGCCCCCTTATCTGTTGTCCTCTTAACGTTTACCCTCACACACGATACATACAATGAACCCTAATTTCTCTCAAACTATATCTTATACATCGCAGAAAATCTCGAATTTCTTTATTATCCTACCAACATGAATCTGATATTTTCCTTCAGAAAATAATTGAGTCCTTGAATCGTATTATTGTTTTACCACTCCTTGAGTATAAAATTCCTGCCAATAAATCTCCGCATCTCAGAAAAATGCAGATGACTGCACAGCAACATTTGTTACAGAAAAGGTTATGTACGTTTATAGAAAAGCTGTCTATCGATACCAGCAGATTACATCCCGCATTCACGCAGAGAAATGTTTGTTTGAATCAAACAAATTTTTTTCTTTGATATAAGTTCAAAACAATATTTCTTTTAATAAAACAAAATTTATTTGATTCAAACACGCCCCTATTTGACTCAAAAAAGTTTTATTTGAATCAAACTACTTCGTGATCAAACCAATTCTATCTTTGATATAGGATGAAAAAATGATTGATTTATTCAAACATTTTTCCTTGCATTTGTGTGTGTGTGTTAAAAAAAACAACTAAAATCAAATTTTTTTTATTTTTTACATTTATTTCAGTAAAAAAATGAAGGTTTTTAAATGTATGGGGCCGTTCAAAAACTACGACACGCCGGAGGGCGCTGATTACGAATATGATATTGAAAATTGGCGCAAATTTGATTTTCTTGTGAAAACCCATAAAAATCGTATAAAATCATGGTTCATCCCGAAAACTATTACTCATAGGCTAAAAATGAATAAAACATTATATGCGCAGTTTCATGAGAGCTATAACTTTGTTTTAAAATATTTTTTTAAATTTCTTCAACAAAATCAAATTTTCACCATATATTACTATCATATTTGTTATATTAAAGCGTCAAAATATATAATTATACATAGTTTCAAAAAAGTCGGAGGTCCGACGTCTTTGGAACTTTATCCCTATACTCTCTAAATTTGAACGAACGTGCAAAAAGGGCGCATGTGGAAAATTAACATTCAGCAGATATACGAAATTGATGTTTTATACAGACCCTTTCTTTGCATAAGTAATATTAATTTCTGCTCTTCTCTTAAATACTCCCTAAATTCGATTCAGTTACATTTTTTACTAATTTAAATTAGTGACTGAATTGTAGCTATGAATAAATTCAGTTACTCACTAATAGAAAAAATATAGTAATTAATAATTAATTATTTCTACGTGCATGCGCACAATCCTAACTCGTAATTATAGATTTCTTAAATACTTTTAATCTAAATGATCTTACACAAATGAATTTATTGTAAGAAATATTTTTCTTATTTATTTGTAATATGAGAAAACAATGTACATGATAGAAGGCCTAAAATGTTGCCTATTTCAACACACTTTGTGCAGTCCCGATTTAAATGTCAGAAAATTTTTATTTTTATTATAGCTAAATTATTGTTTTTTGTAGAGTGAAATCAAAAAGTGTAAAATAAAAAATTAACTTTATATTATAAGCAGATTTTTTCTAAAATAATGGTTTAACTAATGGTTATTTTTTAGTCTATCGATGATCAAATATTTTATTTATTTATCACAGGATTCATCGTCTTTCCCTTACTTCTCATTTTTCTACTAAAATTCAAATTGAATGAATAGAAATCAATAAGAAAATCCAATTATTTATATTTTAAAGTTAATTCTTTTTAGTTGAGAAGTCAACGATTATATTTTTGGTTAAAAAAATCATCTTTTTTGCTTTGAAAATTGTATTATTTGGTTGACAATTTACTTATTTTCTTGAACATTCAGGAAACTAAAAGTAAAATTAAACTAGCTTGGTCAGCAATTTGAAAAATCGTAGGTTGTAACACAAAAAGTACAACGTTCATCATGACTTTGAGTTTTGCATTTTACTATTTCAATAAATTAAATTTAGAAAAAACTGCTTCATCAATTGAAAGTCTTAGAGTTAATTTAATTATATAATCAATTTTTTCCGTGTGAACAACAAATCCGATTGATGTGGTATTATCTGTCACATATAATAAATATTCAGGCATATTTAATACCAGAATAAGGAAATTTAATTTCTGCAAAGTTTTCATCTGATTAAAACGTGAGTAAAGTTATAGATACAAATTATGTGCAACAGTTTCATTTGAGATGCATGTAGTTTCTCACGTTGAAACACGCATTTCAAAAATTTCCATAATAACGACGCAGCATTCTATATTCTGAATTTATTGTGTTCTAGTTTAATAGAGATTGCCAATCATATATACGTCAACTTTTAGACCCACATTAACAATGCCAATTATTTGAGTATTCATATCGTTTATTCAATTTTAAAATACTCAAGTTCGGAAATTCTTTCATCGAGTCGTCATTATAAAAAAGTGAACTCTTTTTTTTTTAATAAATTTTATTCTATTATTGTTAGGCTCGTTTTAAGAAAGCTTATTAAGTTTCTTCAGATATACAAATAAATCATAATGAACAAATGACCATTTTTATAATTCTACCTTCCATCTTCCGATACAAAAATGCGAACATTTTTACAAATACCTTCTATTACTACAGCCACATTTGTTGTAAATTATTTGTTATAATAGGGTAAACGACGATATTGTAGACACCTTAAAAATTCTTTGCCAAACTTTTGTTATATTTATTTTAAAATAATTAATTCAAATTCAGTCAACAATACTGGGTATTGATTCTGGATTTAAAAGAAGTTAGAAAGTTGTTCGTAAGAAATATGCTCATGTACTTTATTTACATAAAATAATAAAGAACTTTATTTCACATATATGACTATGGGTGTTTTTGGAAGAATATACGAAGTTTTTGCCGAAAAGGAATACCTTCGATATTGTGCACTTATTTTCAGTTATGTTTATCACGTAGATACTGAATATTTAAGATTTATAGTACGGGCTTATCTAGAAACGGAGAAAACCCAATAACATAATAAAACTAATTGATTTTAAGAATATTATTCATTTAATTTTATTTCTAAACATAATGAAATAAATTTTTTTCACAATTTTAAGATTTATCGATATTTAAATAATATTGATTAAGACCAGTAGACAAAGAAAATTAACATCTAAAATTAATAATAAATATTCCTCGTGAACAAACCTAAGATCAACAATAATAATGACATAACCCGTGCAGAAATTGCCAACTGTTTGCTCTTATTTCCGACTTGGGCCAGATCGGGCACACAATTTTCTGGGTTTTAAATTTGGCCTCCTCTAGATCCCGGCTTGACAGCCATTCTTGGCAGTAGATGGCGCCCCATTAATTTCTGGACCTAAATTAAGTTGATTCCAAATCTCCCAAATTACAATGTAAATTCCAAATGAATACAAGACGAGTGCGTAGGCATCGTATACTTCAAAATATGCCTGACTTATGTGTTAAAGACTATATAGTAGGTAAATTTATCAAGTATGTTAAGATGAAACCGAAACTCGAAACTAAATTATTTATTTATAAGAAAAGAAGCAGAAGTAACATCTACTTTGTTGAATGTGAAAACCAATTAGATCAACGATGAGGTCATAAACATATTTATTTTTACGTATTTTTAGGTGATATGATATAAACGGTATGAATACAACCTTCTTATTGTAATCCGCTTATTAATTATAATCCATTATAATCCGCTGATTTCAAAATAAATTATTATATTTAAGTTCAATATAGAAATGGAAAGCAGAAATATATTGCAAAATACTTAAATAGCTTATCCCACACAAATTTTGGCTGCTATAGTGGGTCTTTCGACTTTTTTATATTGCTTCAAAAAAATGGTTTAAAAAACATTTTGTTTCTAATCTTACATACTCCAATGATTTTATATCGTGATCTTTTGATAACATGATTTTTATATTCTAAAATTTCAGTTTAAAAGGTGATATATACGATTTTAAAATTCTTTTATTTTAAAATACCTTTTAATTAAGAATAATAAAAATAAATTAATATTAATAATAAGCCTGGGTTATCTCTGGGCGTTGCATTTGAGCCCCGATCGGATATCACGTTTCATTTCAAGTCTGACCCATCTAGGTAGCCCGATTTGGGTCAAATTCTGCCCGATCTAGCCCCGATCAGATCCATATTGGAATTTCCAATATCTCATATTGTGAGGGAGAAAATAAAATAACATTTTTATACTTGTTATTAATATTAAAATCAAAAGCATAGTTGGGACTTTTCCGGACTAAAAAGATACAGCTTAATAAAAGGCTTAATACAAGTTAATAAAAGGAAACCTTAAAATAGTGGAAAATTATGAGAAATTCACTTCTTATCAATTTAGCAACTAATAATATTCGAATCATAATTACTTTGAAAAATATAATTTGAGATGCATGGATTTTTTTAGACAATTTTTTTATATTTTTTTAGATGAATGTGGAACGGGTCTTAGAAAATTACAAAGCTACCTGAAAAATACACACACACATGAATTGATCGACGTTTTTTGAATACGCTTTATAAATTCAGGGATTGCAGGGAAATGGAAAAATTATAAGGAATTGAGGGGATTTACAGAATTCAAAGAATTTCAGAAATTTTGAATATTCAAGGAATTCAGAGGGTTTAGAGAATTTAAGGAATTGTAGGAATTTAATATAATTATTTAGTAATTTAGGGAATGAAGAGAACTTCAGGGATTTTAAAGCAAGTAGGGAAATCAGAATATTCAAGGATTTCAGGAAAATCAGAAAAATGAAAGACCTTAGATGATTCAAGGAATTCAAAGATTTCCAGTAATTCAGAGAAGGTGCGAAATTTTAATTGCTCTAAATATATAAAACCCTTAAAGCTCGTTATTTTAAAGGCTATCAATTTGATATTTAACTATTTTTTAGCAGTTCGAATTCAGAAATTTTCCATCTTAAACGCGCTAAATTGAAAATAATCCATTTTCAAGTTGTAACATTAATTACTTTTCAGATGTAAACGATTATTAATGAAATTCTTGAAATTTGTAAACCTAAGTATGCAAACTTCTCCATTTGTATTGCCTTCGAATTATTGAAAGTATAAAATTTTAAGTGTTTCTTATTAACAGCTTGTTTAATAACGAAGACACTTTTGAAAATCTTCAGTATCAAACCAAACCATTTTGAAAGTTTCGATATATGCTTATAATTCAAGATTATTTAATTTTAAACTATGTAACTAAACTATTTAAAAAAGGGAACGTCATGAAATTTTATAGCATTCGAAATCAGTCTGACTTTTTAAAGCAGTAATATAAAAGTTTCGATACATGCTTTTAATTCAAGTTCATTTCATTTTTAATTATTTCAGTTTGAAATAATTCAATGTTGAAAATTTCAAGCTGAAAGCTAATCATCCAGAATAATACATTCTTACATTGACGATTTAAAAGATTTAAAAAAGGGAAAGTCATGAAACTTTATAGTATTTGAAATCATTCTGACTTTTAATATAATAAACTAAGAAGTATAAAGGATCTGCTTGCTTGAAATTAAAAATTGCAATTATAATAGATTTTTAACATTTAATTATTTTTACTGCAACTAATATTAAAAGTCAAATAACTTAAAGCCACTTATTTATTTCACGTATGTTATATAATAAAAAATAAAAAGTTTATTAGTTTCATAAGCAAATTAAGGAAGCAAATGAGGCAAAGCGTCAAATATATTAATTTATAAATTTTATTTTCCCATTATTAATTTTATTTTTTGCACAATTTCGAAGTTTTAAATTTAGTCCTAAATGAATTTCTTACATCATAAATGGAATGTTATTGCCGTTTACACTTTTTCGTTTCTAAACTTTAAATAATAAAACGATTTATTTAAAAAAACAGGAGTACAAAACAAAAGTACTTTTTTTCTCAGTGTGTGGCATTTGATATTACAAAACTTTTGTTTTATTTTTAAGGCAAAAGTGTTCTAACTGAATTTCCAAATTACAGTACAAAAGTATTCAGGAAGTTTAATTAAAAAACTTTTGCAACTCTCCTTCGTCTTCCAGTTGAGTTTCCAACTGTTTCTGTAGTGAGACATGGTGATTTTTTCACTATTGATTGTATGCCTCCGTTTGCTGAACTCGAGAGAAACGTAATTAATTTCAACTAAGACAGTTCGTTAGCTAAGTAATTGGGTGAGTTTACAAGATTTCCTATTACACTAAACTGGATGCATATAATTCATTCTTCTCGATGCACTCCCACGTTCAAAGATAAATGAGTCACAATAATTATATTCTAATAATCTCAATTTTAATGTGCAACAATGTATTTCGAAAATTAGGGCGAATATATGTAGGAATTTCAGATGATATTTTTACGCAAATTATAAAGTGGAAGTGACTGAATTTAGTCATTATTTCAGAAGGCGGAAAGCTATTAAATCGTCAAACACTATTAGAAATATTTTATGATATTAAGGTATTGGCCAGATTCTTTAACCGAGCTAAAGAATCATTTTTTCTCAACTTAAAAATAAAATTCAAAAAAATACTGGTATAAGACTAGCCAGTTAAAAGAATAAATATAAAACTGTTCACTTTTATAAATATTCTGAAATTAAAGAATGTATTAAATTACAAAAATAACAGAAAATTGTATGTTTCCGCTTTCTAAACTTATATCAGTAAACTTGCATTGAGAATCACAGCCACTTCTTTGCGAGTAAAGGTTTCAATGAAATTAAGTCATGTTTTACTGATAGGCCCAGTCAAAAATGACTGGAATTTTCATAGGCGGCGATTGAAATTACCAGCTATTTTTAACTTGGTAAATCAGTCAAATAATGCATTTTTGGTAATCCGAAAATGCATTTAATTCAACAATATCGCAAAATTTTTAATATGTGGAATGAGAAACCACCCTTAACGTGATTTATGTAGATGCGGCTGCAAAGTTGACTGCGAAGTTCACAAAGTTAATACATATTCAACAAACTAATAAGTCTAGCCATAAGGAATGACACCAGACGAAATTTTTTAATGTTGAAAAACAACGCTCCACCCACTTAAACCCAACCCTGAAGATTAAAGATTTTCCAAACTTAAAAAAACGGGTAACATTACGGGTGAGTTTTAGGGAAAACCTCGATGTTTCTCACCACCATCATTCTTCGGGAGATTATTTTTATAAAATGTATAAGCTCTAAAATAACCATAAAGTTATTAACATCCTACTGACTTGTCGTTTTTTTAGTGTTCGGAACTTATTAATTAGGGATGTGTTTTGGGTATCCGAGCGAGTTGTTTGGCCACCACCACTCTTCGAGGGAGCAAAAAGAAGAATCTTTCCGGATGTAAAATCCCTACGAATGTATTCACTGCTCAGAATTTTTCTCGATTATACGAATTTCGGAAAATTGTTTATCAGTAGGGGTTGATTTAGAGGTTGTCACAAGGTATCTCACTACAATAATTCTACGGGGGATTGTTTTTATAAATTTTATAGGCTCTAAAATAACCACAAAATTATTAACTTCCTACTTATTTTATTCTTTTATTTTTTCGGAACTTATTAATTAGAGGTGGGTGTAGCCACCCCTAAGAACTTCGCGAGTGAAGTTTTTGGCCACCACTATTATTTGGGGGAAGAAAAAGGTAACTATTTTAGTATGTAAAATCCCGTAGAAAGTATTAACTTCTGGGTGTTTTTGTCACCTTTCTCAATTCAGAAAATCGTGATAGAGATAGGTTTTAGGGGTTGGACCGAGGTTTCTCAACATCAAAAATATTATCTGATGATGACTCCTTACGTTAGACTTATTACTTTGTTGACTGTGTATTAACTTTATCAGCTTTATAGTCGACTTTGTTGTCACATCTACGGAAATCAAGTTATGAGTGGTTTCTCAACCTCAAAATTAAAAAGTGGGGAAAATTTTTGCATGAAATGCATTTTCAGATTGCCGAAAACAAAAAAAATTTCTAAATTTCTGTGCTAATTATACTGATTTCCAGTAGATTTAAGCGGATTGAAATCAAGAAAAAAAGTCACTGTTCATCATAGGAATTTCACTGATTCAGGTTTAAAGAGTGGTACTTTTAGGTAATCGTTTTTTTTTAATTTACGGATTTGTAACTGAATTTTCAAAAATTTATCGCAAAATTATGAAATTGTAATTGAATTTTCGTGAATTTACCTTATATAGCGAAAAAGTAATAATATTTTATTACATAGCGACATATGTGAAATTTTTTGTTTAAGTTTCGGATTTTTCAGATCAGAATTTTCCGTAATCCGTAAACTGGTAACATAATTTTCCAAAATTTATGATAATTTTTCGAAATTTATTATATAATTTTACGAACAATGTAACAGTATAAAAGTTCGAAACAGTTTTCGTGAAATAGATTTTGCATACCTATAAACTCACTTTAAAAGACTATATTCGATTAAAGTATATTGTTAATAAATTTAAGAGAAGATTGGCCACTCCACTTCGGTAATAAGATTAGTTTTTATTTTCATCGCAGAGGGAGATTTCTCTAATTACCAAAAAACCTTTTTTTGGTCAATATAAAAGATCCAAGAATTCTCATAATTAGACATCAAAAATTTGACGAACAATGCGAATGCACAGGTGAATATTTTATTATTACAGAGTAATAATAAGGGCACCAAAAGAAGTCAATTTCTATACTTCATAATATTTTTAAATTATCACACAGAAATAGATCTAGGCTTGGAAATTTCGATCTGAAACTTCAGTTTTAAAAATTGTGGAATTTTCAATCAATGTTGTTAATTTTCTTTTGAAACATTCAATTTGCGATTTAAATTTCGTGATGAGAAATATCTTAATTTTTAAAGAAAGCGCGTAGTAATCTTGATTGGAATTGCAGTTATATATTTTTTCATGTTTACAATTTTTTATTTCAACTTCCAAACTATTAAGCAGGAAATAAAATCAAATTAACAATTCTTTTAAAGAAGATTTTACTAAAATACACTAAAAAGAAACAAAATAATTCCATCTGAAAATGAGAATTAATGTGACTCAATATAACACCTTGCAGCGTAAATGTCGAACATTACTATTATATGTCAAAGACATTTTAATATTTCCGCCCCAAGCGTGTATTTATAGTCACATTATTATTATTATTATTATTATTGAAAAAACTTCTTTTTAGAGGGAATTATTTGGTTTTCTTTTTATTTAAAAAAGGTTTTTAATAACTAAGAAAACAGAAAATCATTTTTTTTTAAACAACGTTATAAACAAATAATACTTATTAAATACTTATTTAATTAACACTTATTTTTTTACAACAAAAATTGATTATATTATTTTAATAATCAAATAATAATTAGTTAATAAATATTTAATAATTAATTAATTAATTATTATATATTATATAATAATAATTATTATATGACTGTTTTTCCTCCTACAAAAGACGAACTCCAAACTGTACCATGCTCGTAATTTTGTACCTACAACATTATCGCAAAAAATTTCAAGCGTCGTATTACATTAACCGGGGTATGATAAAAAACCGGGATAAAAATTTGAAAAAAAAGAAATAACAATAGTAATGCATGTAATTTATCTTAAAGATTAAGTGTGATTTTAATAAGTGACCACTAATTTTTCCGATTAAAAGAGTTCCTTTTTTCGTATCCTCTTTGCGCGAAAGGTCGAAGGTATACAAAAAATGTTCGACCGAAAAATATAATTGGTTAAATAAACATTTTTTATATATTCTTTATTGTTTTAGTGAACAAAAATCTTTTTTTTGTTTGAAAATACTAGCACTAATAACATCGCTCCGAATTTTTAATTCGTCTTTTATTCAATTTATTTTACCTATGAATCTTTTGAATTCTTTGGACTTCTTTCAATTAACTTTTAAATTTTTGAACCCTGTCTTTATAATGATGATTGATATAGTAGTCAATCTTTCTTCATATTAAAGTTACTTCACACATAACATAAGAAATATTATTTTAAATTTGAGAAAACGAACAAAAGGTATAGCAATTATTTTAGATTTTTTTACTGACATGTGTAAATTTATTATTAGTAGAATATTAGAATAATATAGTTTTGAGATATACGTTATAATTATAATTATAATTATAAATGACTTATAATTTATTCTAATGTATCAAAAAATAAAAATAGGTTTAATAGGAAATTAAACAAGGAATTGTAATAATACTATTTTATGGTTTCAATATATCAAAGAATTGGATGATATTATGATTGGAGGGAAGATTAACGTTTATAACCCAGCAGCATCTACTATAATTTTATTGTGCTCCAACTTTAACAGTTTATGCTAACCTAATTTCAAAAGAAAGTTTAACAAGCAATTTATAAAAAGTAAATTTCCATCAAGCTTTTTGAAGCATTAATCGAAAAACGATAACGTTCGATGCCCACGCTCTGTCCTAATTCCTTTCTGATGGACATTCTTATTAAAAGGATTGCATTTATACTTTTATTATAATCCCCCTAAATATGAAACGTCAAACGCATAATTTCGAGTGTCATACATAATGTAGGACGAGGTACGTAATTTAGTTCGATTACAATTTATTTTTGTCTGATAATCACCCTCCGAGAGGTTTCCTTTCCTGACACAATCAATGAAGTATTGATAAATAAATAAAAAACACTTAGTACTTTCTCGATTCACTGGTTCGTTTCATGAAACTTAATATTAAACTTTTATTTATGCAATTAGTTTTTCTCTAAATCTGAAAAAGCCGCATGAAAGTCAATTTTTTCTGTGAAGCTTACATTAACTTATCATCAGGGAAGATACAGAATTCTAGATTAAAAATCACATAACATTTTGGAAGATTTTCCAGATCTGCTTTTGAAAAAATTTGAGTAAAATATTAATTAAATTTCAAAACATTGTTTTGCGATTTTTTTATGCCAAAGAAATAAAGAAAGCTGAACTTTTATGATTTATATGTTTATAATTATTAATTTTTTATAATAATGTTATAAAAATACGGTTTTTAAGAGAATAAAATACATTACCCTGGCTAATTCAATAAAATGTTTAGATTCAAGTCCACAAAACTAAAGAACTCTAGATTTTAAGCATTGAATACAGAATAGAAAAGTAAATCATTTAAAATGGAATGATTTGGATTCAAAAGTCTTTAAAAATTGTATTGGAACGTATAAAAATTGAACAATCTTTTTAAATTAATATTTGTGCAATTTTCAAATATAATCCATTTTATATTAAAAACATTCTAAATCGTATCATTTCAAATTGAAGGTCTTCAAAGTTAAGTATGATTTCAAAATAAACTAATCAAAATCATGTAATTCTGAAAATTGTACAATAACTGTCATTTCAAAACTTTTACAATTATTTTATTTTAGGAGAGCCTGCGCTGTTAAACAATTTTAAATTGCAAACGTTTCCAATCGGATAGTCACAAATATACAAATACTAAAAATAACAGGACAAATTCTTTTACACAAACTGACTCATAAAATAATAAATGGAAGAAGAAGAAACAAAAAAATGAACAACTGTCTGGTATTTGGAAAATACGTTCGATTTTGTACTTGCAATGAGAATTCCATGCACATTTCCATAATTTCATGACTTTTCCAGGGTTTTCAATTCTTCTAGGTTATGTAGCAGAGTAGCATGGTGACCGAAAGTCAGGGAAAATCTGAAAAACAGAGAAAAGTCAGAAAATTTTGTTTTTCAGGGAAAGCAGAGAAAAGATATGAATTTAAAATAAAAATACAAAAATTTAGGAATTTCTATCGAGATTATAAAGTTCCAGTATATGTGGCATTTCTCATTCTCGACAATTGACTCTATTTCCCTTGGAGCGTTTAGCGGAGCGATATTAATGTTAATGCCGTAAGAGTGACAGAGACGCATTGTGCCTTTGAATGTAGGTCGTTCCCGCATAAATTGGACAACTAGATAGGATGTGTCCTAGATGCTCGGGGTGTGCATGGCACGCCCTGCAGCTATCTCGGAAATGTCTTGGCTCAAAATGTGGCCAAAGTGAAACCCTCCGTGCCCGACTTCAATCCGTGTGATTTAAGCAAAGCAAAATTTAACTCACACGACACTAACTGATCCTCCACATTTCTGTGGAAGAGGCCGTGTATCCTCTTATCGAGTAGCTGTTCCTGGAAGTTTTTCTCCTGCGCTTTCTGAATGTGCGCTTTCAGGAGTGAGTACTCAAGATAGATAAGATTTGATGCAATCTGCTCACTCCTGATACTGAAGTTAAGTCCGAGTGTTTCAGTAGCCTCCTCCGTTGTTTTATACAGAAACGCTCCTTTGTCCTCTTCTTCATGCTTCCTGACCATTTTAAGAAGAGGATCTCTTCCATTTGCGACTCTATGTGCTGTACCCAAAATAATCATTTTGTGAAGACACTCAATATTCAATATTCCGCGACCACCTTGACGTCCTAAGATGTAGAGTCGTGGAACAGAAGACTTAAGATGCATGCTTTTGTTTACGTGCATAATCTTTCGTGTCCCGATATCAAGGGAACTGAGCTCGTTGTTCGTCCATGGAACCACTCCAAATGAATAGATTACTACCAGGACGGCAAGCATGTTTGTTGCAGATACTTTGCTCCTCGCCGACAGTTCGGAAGACCAAATCTGTCGGATGAGCCGTTTATATCGGCTTTATAGAGTATCCTTTATAGATGTCACATCCTGAATGCGGCCCTGTGGCACGCCCAGGTTCTTATAAGTCTCTTCAGCGCAAAGGTGTCGTATAGCGCTTCTATCGACGAGCTCCGGGTCTTCAGAGATGCCATTAACTTTTCCTCGGTTCAAATAAACCTTGGCGCATTTTTCTAACCCAAATTCCATTCCTATTTCCTTAGTGTATCGTTCTACAATCCGTAGAGCTACATGTAGTTGCTCTTATTTTCAGCATATATCTTAAGATCATCCATGTAAAATACATGAGTCACTTTGTGACCTCAGGATTTACGGATGAACCTTTAAGCTTTCCAAAAAACAGATGATAAGTTTATGGGAGGTCGAATCGAAAGCTTTCCAATAATCAATCCAGGCCATCGATAGGTCACGTTGGTAGGATGCTGCATCTTTGCAGAAACATCTATCGATAAGCAGGTTCTCCCGACATCCTGCTCCGCCTTTCTTTGACCCGCGTTTTTCATAGATTGCTTGCCACACAGGTCCGATTGTCCGAACAATACTATCATTCAGGATATCTGTAAATATCTTATACAGTGTGTTCAGACATGTGATTGGCCTGTAATTCTTTGGGTCAAATATGAGGTGAAAATACGGGCCAGATTCTGATGGGTTGAAGAAAACTTCTTCCACCAGATTGTCTTGATACCATCTGGTGCCGGAGCGGGATAGTTCTCCTCGGTAGTGATGGTTGGGCATTCTTCATCAGGTGTTGTTATGAGGGCATCAAACAGTTCCTTCAAGCTATTTATGTTCTCTGAGTCTGCGTCCAGTCTAAGTTGCACTTTGTAGACTTCTCTCCATAAGACTTCGACATCCTCTGGTTTAGGCGGGTGGTCCACAGCAACTGGAGGGTCTTGGAAGAGTCGAGATGGGTCAGAGAGAAACTGTTGGTTTTCTCTGAACCACCTCTCTCGCTCTGCTCTAGACTTCTCTTTGCGTCAAATAGTATCTGTATTCTCTCAACAATATGCTACCTGATGGTCAGCAGCTTTGACTTGTTAAGTGTGTGATAACGGATCCGGAGTTTGCGCGCGTACTTTCAAACCTTCAAGGTAAAATTCCTGCCAGATGTTATATAGTCAATCACACACTGAATACGGAACGCTTACTGTCTTGCCCAGCCTATCTTTATGGCGAGATAATACATTCGTCTTTTGGTCTTATGATCGACCGTTGGTTTTGTTTTACGGTTCGTAACGGCCAAAGCTCTCGCTGCATTATACACACAATAATTGATAGTATAGAGGTCAGATTCTTCGGAAAATCGTCCACGAAGCTCTTAATGCATTTCAGCCAAATCTTTAGGCTTGGAAGAAACCTGCATGTTCTCTATCGGATTCCTGCCTGCGGTTGATCTTGTCACATCTCTCTCTCTCTCTCTTTTTGCTGCCGGCTTGTTCTGGCTCTGCTAGAGCAAGTGCTCCGCTTATATACAGTTTTTTTGGAGTACTTCGGCATGGTTTCGCAGACGTTGATGCGAAAAGTGCGATAGCTCTGGGTGGTTCTCGCATCACACAGCATGCAGTCGTGCCATGTAATTCTCTTGTTTAGGGGTTACAATCGCATCGTAGCATTCTAACAAGTCGTGATTTTGTCGCTCCGTCCACCTGAAAGCCCCAAGATTCCACTGATCCATCGCATTGACTCCCCCAGCTCTAGAGTGGTCGGCATTGTTGGCCAACCCATTGTCGGGAACACTGCGCGTTCTATTGTTTTGAACCGCACTTACTACAACTATGTTTGGTGTTATCAATGTTGTTCCCACGAGAAGAAGGTATTCCAAAGGATTTTAATGATTTTTGGGTATTCTTAAAACTTTTAAAGAATTTTTAAGAGCTTTAAAAAGATTCAAACGATTAAAATAAATACAAGAAATGTTAATGGAGCCTCAAAACATTTACCAAAAGACTCCAAGGCCTTTTCAAAATATTTTAACAGTTTTAAATAATTTTCCAGGCTTTTAATAATTTTAGAGTATTTCACAAAATTTATTTTATGAGGCTTTTAAATATTTTAAAATATTCCAAAGTTTTTTATAAGATTTCTAATAATTAGGAATTCCAACAATCGTAAGGTTTTGAAATTTTGAACACATTTTCAAATATTGATTGCAATTTATTTGGAATTTGCTCTGAATTTTTTGAATTCTTCATAATTCTCTTGAATTTGTTAAATCGCATTTTATCAAATCTTTTTAAATCCCCTCGAATCTTTAAAAACTCATATTAAACTGATTTACTTAAATCAATGGAGTTTTCGTATTTTTAACAGTTTTTTCTTTTGAATTGAACTTAAAATCTTTTGAAGTTTTATGAATTGAATTATTTTATTAACTTTTTCATTTGTCATTAATAATGTACATTGATTTAATATAATACAATAAGAAAACATTTTTTCCAAAAGTCTACTATTATATTCTTGGTTCGGAATTCATCTCGCTTGAGTACAAATTCTACTACAGTCGAATGTGGATTTAGCATTTCCGAGAATTAACGCCGCGCCTCGTGGATGAATGAGCGGAGCTGCGGGGGATTGCGGTGCTCACTCATACGTGACAAAGCAGGAGCGTTGCGGTAAGGCGCTGTACCCTTACAGCCTACGAATGTAACTGCGACATGACGCTGCGACAGGTCACTTGAAGCAAGAGGCACATCCATATAGCAAATAAGCATGTTGGCGAGCCAATTATATCCGATGAGACTGATTCACTGATCGGACTATTTCGTGCGATCGAATGAGCTTGTCTTTAATCTTAAAAACAGCGTCATCTGACATGCGAATGCATATCGTCAAGTAGTATCCTAAATTGATCGGAGCAATGCTCATGAAAAAGAGTAGTGCATATCAATTTCTTTTAATCAAAAATGTTATACTGCGACAAAGAAAAAAAAAGTATTGGATATACAGCGATAGAGAGAGTATGATTGTTTCGAAACAAAACCTGTTGTTGGAACAAAATCGAATCGTCTTTATCTATCGCATAAGGTAGAAAGAGAAATCCGTTGTACTTCAAGCATCGGAGTCCCACTGTAGTGTTTTATAACCTTCATCTGTCAAGCGTTGTTGCGATAATTGCGAATACTGTGTTTTTCGTAGAAAATTAATCTAATGCAGTGAGATCCTTCAATTATAGCCCTCCCTTCTATAACCATTCTGAGAATTTACGCCACACTGCAGGTAGATGTAAAAGTAACTGAGCTGGGTACGCGGTTGTCACTCAGGACACCACTCAGGCGTGAACAAACAAAAGCGGATCGGGCTCTAACAGGTTTGTTTCCAGCACCATGAGCCCCAAAATCAGCGCAATATAAGAGGTTTGCTGTATTTATGAAATTAACTGATTTTCTGTTAAATAACTTCTTCGTATGTCTGGTTATAAAACTGCGTCACATGCATTGTGTGATTACGCAGAAGTGGGTGCTTCCCATTTGAAGTTTTTTTTACGAATTGTTACGCTTATGTATCCAAATATATGTAGTTACAAAAAATGTATGTGCTTTTGGATGCTGCTGTCTTCATATGGTTTTATCAAGTGAGCCACAGAGTATCTTGACCAATTATTCAAGAGAAAGTTCTCATGCAAACAAGATGCTCAACGGTCCGCAAACGTTTAAATTACGTAACTAGGAAACGCATATATTTTAACGAGTAAGAGCGAAATTTCTTACTAATTTCCGTTAAATGTTTATTTTACACTTGTATCCGTATTAGAAAAACAATTTTCAAAATATTTTTCATCACGAAGTAAAATCTACCGGAGTCGGTTCATACGCCCCTGACTGTTTACGTTCCGAGAATCTGGATTTAATGTCAATGTCAGACCCAAAACCGACACTAAATCAAGATTTGACTGTACTTGGTAGATAATTTAATGATTTTATTGGAAAAGCAACTGCGTGATTAAAAGTGGAACTAGATTTTAAAAAATCAATTTTTTTAGTACAATTTTCATCTCTTTGGTTAGCGATTGAAAATTGGTTTCATATTTGGTTTTAAAAAAATTATCTAATAATATAACTCGCTTTATTTTCGCTTGAAAAACTATATTTTTTAGTTTAAGCTCCAACTGTTTGATTCAAAATTGGTCTTCATTAGTTGAAATTTTAACTATTTCGGTGTAAATTTATGTATTTTATGGAAAATTCGTATTTTTTGGTAGAAAATTAATCGTGGCTGTTAAAATCTTTTTTTGTTTGTTACAAATTTAACTAGTTGGTTCAATGATGTACTCTTTCATAGAAAAATTAATCTGAAAATTAGTTTGAAAATCCATGTATTTTTTTTAATTCATTTTTTTTTGTATAATATCAATCTTCTTGTTTGAAAAGTCATCCTTTCTGGTTAAAAATGTAACTGTTTTATTGAAAATTAATCTGTTTTGCTTAACGATTCGACTTTATGAAAATTCATATTTTTGGTTGAAATATCAAATATTACAGGTTTCGTTGAGAAATTCATTATTTGGTTTGAAAAATCAACAATTTGGTTCAAAGTTGAACTACTTTAAAAAAAAACTTTTTGCTTCAACATTCGTGATTTTAGTTGGTCTACATTAAATTTTTTTTTATTAATTATAATTATTAATTATCAATTTTATCATTACAATTAATCATGAAAATGAGGCTGAAAGTGGAAAATTCATTAGTCTCTTTTTAGGTTCGAAATTAGTTACTGTTTTAATTCGTTTATAAACAATTTTATATATAAAATCCTACATGAATGAAATATTGCTCTTCAAATATTATTTGCCAGGGAAAAAAAATTAGTCAGGAGAAAGTCAGGGAATTTTATAATTTAAGTTCTTTCTTTGATTCAAGTAATCTTTTTCTTAGCGGAAGCTTATGCATATTTCATTGCCTTTATTGGAACAATTTGAGTAAAAAATAAAACAAAGTAAAGCAATTTACTACGATTAGTGATTTTGTTATAATGACTTTGATACACAACCGAGCAATATTCTGGTGCTCGGTTTAAGCTACTGAGAGTAATTAAAACCGATCAATACTCAGCTCATATGACAAACAAACTGATAGCCCTTGTATTATACATACGGATGAACATGTGCTTTTAGAACTGGGAATTATATATCAAGCGTACAAGTCGGAAATAGCCATTTTAATGCGACATTAATAGATAAAATCTATACATAATGTTATTAAAAACATTAAAAGTATGAGTCATATAAATAATTGGGTAATAGCTCCATAAAAACCAAATGTTGTTTGTACTGAAATCAATTTAAAATTGAAACAAATATGCCAAAATGTTAAGTTTAAATAATACTGATTCCAATGAAATGATTATTCAAACGACGATTTCTTTCAATAAAACAGATCAATATATATATATATATATATATATATATTTCAAATGTACATAATGATTCATTTGCAACCATCGTGTCAACTTTCAGCATCGGATAAATTAGTTTCTATTCAATAAATAATTATTCATCTAAAAAAAATATTGCTT
>JAAAKG020041993.1:0-18921 GCA_010014905.2 Druon quercuslanigerum
AGAATTTCTTAAAACCTTTTCTGTTGTTCTCTCAAAATGAATGTTGTTCTCTTGAAATCTTTCAAATTTTGAAAAACATTTTGAATCAAAACATCTCTTTACTTTAATCAAAGTTATTCTCAAGTTTTGTAATCATGCAGAAATCAGCATTTGTTTCGAAAATTGTTTCAAAAGTGTTAAGCAACATTCAGTTTATGCGCTAGAGGCGCATGGTCTATAAATTCTCTTCTCGATAGCAATGGTTGTGGTTCTTTACCATAGTAATTAGCTTGAAAGTTTGTCTACATTTCGTAAAGAAGAGCATACTGATTTCGATTAATATCAAGATTCAAATTACTATAAGGATAGCACTGATCATTTAAAAGTAGTTTGACATTAGTCAAATTACAATGAACGAAGTTGCTTCAGTTTCTAGTAGTAGTTTTTTTCTGTTTGTCTGAAATCCGAGTATAACTAATCTCGGGTTTTCCAATTGAGTTGAGGTTTTTACAGTCCAAATATGGTTTGAATTCGCTGGAAGTAGGGGATATTCACACAGTTCTGAAGTTCGAAAACTTATTGGAATAGATGGATCTTTTTCATTATATTTAAGCAACTGAAACTTTCGTGAATCTGACAGTCTAATGCTAGGCAATAACCACTTTATTTTATTAATTTGAATTTTATACTGCTTAAGAGGGGCTGTTTGCAAGATAGCATTTGCATCACCTTTTGATCTTATCAAAATTAGTTCATGCTCAGCTTTGACAATGATTTTGTGATAATCTTCATCAAAACCAAATATCATGCTCAGAGCTACATCAAATTAACCGGTGACGTTTGTTAGCGATTAATTATTATTACTTACATCAAGTCAACCAGTATTCTGTACGTAACGTGATTGTCCAGAATTTAGAGACACATAATTTTTCATAAGACTAGTCAGACCAACATTTTTTATATCAATTTCTATTGCATTTATTTCATATCTTGCTTCTTCAAACAAATGGCAGATGGCGTTAGAAACTAAAGCTGTGTTCGTCACTTGCGCTCCATCAATTTGTACGATTCTTCCATGTACGTGAAGTGAACTTTTTCTCGGCAGGAGACCCTGGTCTTGATTTTGAACAACGATCCGCATTTCATCACTGTTGTTGAAGGTCGATGAGGCATAAGGCTGATGCGCATGAATTCCACAGTGTGCAGTCGAATCATCAAAGATGACTGGTGTTTTAATATTTAAAATGGCCCCCTTAATGAAAAATAATCAATCGTTGATAGACAAATTGACAGATGCATGTGCAAAAAATCTTGCATCTCTTTATTCTCTTCTTCTTTTTCTGAGCTTCAGACCTAAACTTTTTAGGAAGAGGGCACTTGGAAGTGTTAACCCTTTGACTGTTCTTAGTCGACTGATTTGTTTGTGACATTATGCCGATTTATTATCACCAAGGTTAATCTTCGTGTTGAAAACGATACCCATTATTAGAGAGACTTGATGTGTAATCTGATTGTTACAACTTCACCACGAAAATTAACCAAATATCCGTCTTGATCAACCACTGTCTTATATCCAGGTGGAACTAGAGGGAAAAATTCATGAATAGTATGTTCTTTCAGACCATTAATGTATGCGCCTGTAGTGATGCTACACTCAATTCTTGTTCAGCTTCCAGTCTGCGTGGAGAAAAACCCAGCAAATGGCCGATAAAATCTTACGGCTCGAAATTTATGCTGCGACTGCAGTATATTTCACTTTCTAAAGTTTTACTTTTTGGCCTAATATAAATTTCAATACCCTTATTTGCCGAAGCGTTCTATAGATTGCGCTGTATGTCACTTATTTCATTACTTCCTGAGGGTATTTCAATTATTTCATCACCCACATAAAATTTAGTTTGGCCAATGTCTACATTGAGTATCGAGTCAAAGGTTAGAAATTCAACGAATCCAAACGCGTAATTTTTATAAGGCGGCAACTCAATTAGAGGAAAATAGTGCGTTTCCAGGATTGAAGAAGTTCACGATAATGTTAGTGTCAATAGATCATCCATGATGACAGCTAGCGGTCAAATGACTTTATATTGAAAATTTCAACACTTATATAGAATAAACGTACTGTTAGATTTTGAGTGATTGAATAGAAATTGCAAACATAAATGTCCACATATTATTGCATCGCAATTTTGATATCTCTCATGATTATACTTTATGCTACCAACACCTACATGGCTATAACGCCTATATGGCTTCAAGTATAGACCTTTTCCTAAACCAATGGCTTCCATCGCTACATTAGGTTGTTTAGATTCTGAAAGTTGTTGTTTTGCCGGGTTTTCATTACTCACAGCTTTAACTATTCCTGCAGTTCCACCAACTAGTGATCCAGCAGCACTGAGACCGTACATGAAACCATGGATATTTTAGATGCAGCGACAATTTTTCTTAATGTAGTCGTAGGTCTTCTATTCTTGCTGAGACCCATCCCCAAGTTTGATTTCGCCTTCATTGCGCTTGCTACTCCCCAAGCAGCAGTCTTTTCACATATGCCTGCGTCTGGATGAAGGACACGTTTCAAAGCTTTTTCAGCTAGTACACTGTCAGCTGTCTCGATATTTTCTCTATTTTGCGAGTAGGCTATATCGTAATCTTTGCAAGCAGCGTCCAGTGGATTGATTCCTGGATCACCTTGTACTAATCGTTTGGCTAGTTTCGTACCTGTTCCACAGTACTGGTAACCAAGCTAATGCAGCTCAAACGGCAAATTGTTGATGATTCTGTTGAGCAAGCCTCTCTCACGCCTTGTCTGCATCACGGTTCGTTTACGACTAACTCTTTTGCCTCTGTGAACAATCATCTCTATGCAAGGGATACTTTCAGATTGAAGAGACAACTTATATAACCACGATATTTATATGTTTTCCACTCAGTCTTTGTCAAGATGCAGTTTGAAACAAGACCTGTGTAACCACCTATTCAGAATTTAGATTGATTTGTTCAAAACGACAATAGAGAAAAACGGCATGCACATTTGCAACCAAACAGTGTCTGAGCTATATTTTGTGGGCCTTCCAACTGTCGAAAGACAAATGCTTTGCTGGCTCTACTGATACATTACAATGGCTTGAAATTTGAACATATTTACATCTATTAAAAATCTCTAAAACAACCAAAGTATGAATCTTTGGAAAAAATCCTCTAATCAATAGATGGTGTTGAGCACTATCCTGTCAATGAGCATCAAAAGGTTATAATGCCAAGTGAAGCGAAACCAAACTCGGTAATTGTATTTGATGATGTGGCTTGTCAAAAAAAAAAAAAATATATATGAAGTCATTCTTTTCCATGGGTATACACAAGGAAGTCGATTGCTTTTACTTGAGTCAGACATATGCTTATATTCCTAAACATCTTGTACGCGACAATTTTAATTTACTTGTGTTAATCAAGCAAGATGAAATGAATTGAAAGCACATTTATGATGGTCATGTAAACACTGATATGACTTACTTAATTGGCCTAATTGACAAGGATAGGAATCTTAACCAGGGTAATAATAGAAAAAGGTTTTGATTGTTTCTTGGACGTTGATGCATCAACATGTCTTCGCGTCAGGTGAATTTCCAAAAGCAAAAGAATATTTTGTATGAAATTGCTAAAGCTAGTGAATCAATTCGACGAAAACATAGGTTAATAAAGTTGGGTAAAGAAACAGTTGAGCGCACATTAAGTGACACTTTTAAACCCATTTTTAATCCCCTAGAGAAGATTGTTGGTGGTTTCAATAATATGAAAAAGTTGAAACAATTATAAGTAAAGAAAAAGCAAAGAATAAAGCTGAACAAAGTATTGATGATGATGTCAATTCGTCATATAAATCAATTAATGCTGATGAGAAACAAGCAAACGAGACTGTAGATACTAGTAATTAAGAGATATCAACTGCTAGTGGAACGGAAAATACCTCAGAAGCATCCACATCTTCATGGATTGATGATGCAAATACGTATCTCATATTTCTAGGTGAACGAAGTAGGTAATTTAAATATTCCCAAAAGTAAAGGCTTGCTTAAACTTTTATTTAAAAATGTACCTCAAAAGTCCTCTATAAGTCCCTGGGAACTTGAAAATTATAGAAAAAGTGTAATTGACGCATATAAAATCATTATAAACCAGACGGAGAAACTCGTGACAGTAAGGCCTTTAAATATAAAAACTTTATAATGAAATTTATTCACCCATCTCCATCAAAGCATAAAGATAGACAGTAGTAAAGATAGAAAGTAGAGACCGGAAATCATTATCAGGTGAGGCATGATCCCGCCATACATGACTCCTAGAGAGAAAAGTCTGATGGATTAAATTTACTGGGATGATCTGATTGAACTGGTAGATCGCTTACGGTTACTGCTGCCGTATCAAGCAGTTGAAAATCCAAGTCACACCAACGAAATTATATCAATTATCGAAGAACTAAGGGAAGCTGAAATTATATATTAAAGAGAGTTTGTCAAGATTTTGATCATTTACAGGATGAGCACCGATGTATTCTGACGTCATTCCGAGCGTGCAGAGAGTACAAGTCGCGGTATTCCTGGAATTGGCTTCAAAGTCACATCTGAAGGACATTATGACATGAATAATAGGAGGCTGTGTAAATTGCTGAAGCTCAAGAGCAGCATGATGCTGTGAATCTAAACATGGTGCAACATATGATACAGCGTGAACTTCAGACTATATATGATGTTATAGCTTCTTTGCGAACTGAAGTAGTGAATAATACCATGATGATTGAAACTCTGGAAAATTCCACAGATAAGTTAGACACAAGGCTTAATGCACTCAAATTTGGCTGCTAAGAAGCTGCAGTTAGTGAAGGAGCTGGACAAGGCGGCTAGACGAAATTACCAGCCTCGACATTTCGATATCCGAGGCATTTATGAACCTGGTAAGCTGATCTTGTTAAAATGCAACCATAAGAGAGAGAAACAAAGGATACAAGTACATCTTGACTGTAATTGACATACAATACCCTCCCACTTATCGCACTTCTGCTTATCGCGACTTCCCCTACTTGCTTTGATCCCACTACCGACTTTTTAAAAAATGTTGGCATTCAATGTAACCTATTTAATAAGTTAGTTTCAATTTATCAACGGCTATCAATTTTAGAAAAAAAATTCAACCCAAATTGTTTTTATATGGAAACACTTACATGCCTTCCCAATCCAGAGTACTCCATTTTTTTAATTTTCTTATGAGTAAACCTTGTAATAAACCATAAAGATACTAGGATTAGTATGTAAAACGAACGTAATAACCTCCTAATCTTTTTCGCTACATGTTTCCTCAACTGTCAAATTTTGACATTACTTTTTTGCATAGATTCGATTTTCTAAACCAATCAGATATGAGGGTCAACCCAAGGGGAGAAAGATTTTTGATGTGGTCGGGACTCTCACATACGCGAATCTTAGTCCCAGCCTCTCGTGATAAGTGGGAGGGTACTGTATTTTCAAAATTTGTCTGGGCTGTCCCCGTAGAATCCAAGAAGGGTGAAGATGTAGCTACAGCCATGGAATCTGTACTTGATAAGGGACGCGTACCGAAACATTTACATGTTGATAGAGGAAAAGAATTTTACAACTCGCAATTTGAAAATCTTATGAAGCGATACAAGATAAATTTGTACTCGACATTTAGTAATTTAAAAGCGTCCATTTGCGAGCGATTTAATCGTACTTTAAAGAATAAAATGTGTATTTTGAAAGATTTTTTTTTATCTTACAACGACACTCAACATGAGACTATTCGAATGAGACCAAAAGATGTTACTAAAGAAAATGAGAAAAAAATGTTGTTTAATGTATACAAAAATTAAAGTGTAAAACAAGCAGTTGAAAAACCGAAATATGACGTTGGAGATAAATTGCGTATAAGAAAATTTAAGCATGTTTTTGAGAAAGGACCTACACCGAATCGGACAACTGAAATATTTACTATAAGTCATGTCAAGAATACTGAGCCAGTGACGTATATGCTCAAAGATTATCAAAGTAAAGTTGTTGCAGGTAGTTTTTATGAACAAGAACTAGTCAAAGTTAGACATCCAGGCATTTATCTTGTGAAAAATCTAATTAAAAAGCGAGGAAATAAGCTATTTGTAACATTTATTTTAAATTAATTTTTTACTTACAGGTCTAACTACCCTTAATCTAGTATAATAAATGAAAAAAGGCGAATTTTGGTTTAAATTACATTTATTCGGATTTTTCTTACCAAAAAAATACATTAAATTTTAATGTATAAAGGTACCATTCACGCATCTGAGTTCTCGTAATTTCTTAATCTTTTCTTCACACACATTCTTACTCTTTAAACTTGTATAATTTTTTCTTATATATTATATGATTTCACACTTTGCACAGATGGTGATTTCACTTTACGCCAGACACTTTCAGCGATGGTTTCAATGATGACATCTTTTGTACTTTGAAATGGAATAACGCTCTGTTCCAGAAGATATCGATCGATACAAGAGCTGACTTCCTGCAGAATAGAAAACGTTCTTTCTTGTAGCACAAACAGAGAATATAGTTGGTTTTTTGACATTGCTCCAAAGCCACTACATAATGACCAAACGATACAGTCATGCGTATATGGAAATTTCTACAGTCGATGCGTTGATTCTTCTCTTGGCCTTGAAAGAACAGTGAAATGAGGTTGAGGTAACTTTTGAATAATTTCCACTCTCAGGATTCAGGGTTACACCCTAAATTTCGTGGTGTATAAGGCGTGATCAGTATCTCACTGAAGGTTTTTACAGACTGAGCTATGATTGAATACTGCAAAAACACTTTATACATCTTTCTTCTCAATAACTTAAATTGAATTGAATTGAATTGTAACGTACACCCAAATACCGCATGCAGAGGTCACCATCTTCACAGGATTTTTTCATTCCCAGCAGCAAATTTTGGTCTTCATTTAGCAGATTGGTCATCCTCGTTGGTAGAAATAAGGTAAATTTATTTTCGACAGTCACACTGTACCACACTCAAAATTCTGTTGCTACTCTTTTGATGTTGGTAATTTCATAGCTTTTATTCAGCTCTAGATTCTTGAGCTTCTCTATTGGAAGGAAATCCTGGTTGACTGCAATTTTGTTTAGTTTTGAGAAATCCATCTTCACTTGTTAACATTCACTGTATTCAATTTTTTCGTTAAAGTTTTGAAATCGATTCACACTTGTATCACTTCTTTTAATTCGCGAATGTTATTCAGAAATACGTTTAAGCGATTTTTTAGCTCTTGTTGCCTTTGCTCTTTACAATCAGGCATCTGACAATAAACTGATGAAGGTGTAGAGCTGGCTTCCTTTTAAAGACTCGTACCCCCTCTACAAATTTCCTGAGAGTTTTGCACAATATTTTCCTATATTGCATCATATGATGCAACATTGTTCTGGAAAGTTCTAAATTATAATCGACATGTGTGGCATATAATTTGTTAACATCGCAAAATGTAATGCGTCATTGCAAATAAGCTTGAACTTGTTTATAAAAAAAATTGGTCAGTTAAATTTGATAAGGACGTCATTAGTTACAGAATATTCAGCATTATAGAAAATAAAATGTTAAGGCTGAATTGAATCATCCTCTATTTGCTATAACCTATATTACAGAGTAAGCAGATGTTTTAAAAAAATTTTCAATATTGCATTATATTAATTTTGTTGCATTTTAAAAATTTTATTTTATAGCTTCAACGTATAATGGTCAAAAACTGATTTTTCTAAATGAGAGCTGAAAAGTGAGCTTGTATCTGTGGTTAAAAAAAGGTATGCGACCTCAGCTCGAACGTCGTTGTATTTATTTTATTAAACGTCCATGAAAGGTCTGAAAATTAAAATCATGCTGTCTATAATCTGTCTCGAGTCTCAAAATTGTTGACAGTATCTTGTTACATACATACCTCGTCCAGTGGTTGATGGACTATAGCATAAAGGAAAAAGAATGAATATCAAACTTTGCCGTTTGCCTCCGAAAGCAAGCTGTAAAAAGAAGCGATCTCTGTAGAGAAAGAAAGCATAGGATAATGAAATGTGTGCAGCCATAGCCTGTCGATGCGTGAATGCTTCTAAAACGTTCAAACGCATGTGGCTGTTATCTCTAGTCCTCGCTCGCTCGCTACTTGAAACTAGTATAAAGCGATCCCTGAGCATATAATCTATCATATGAAACGATTTTTTATTATAATTTTAGGTCTCATTCTTCCCTTCGATTACCTTTAAATATTTTTTTAATTATTATTTTTAGGAAGATTCTAGACTGTAAAAGAATGTTTTTTTTCACAGGGAGGAATTTTTAGTTATAATTATCAGGAAGAAATAAATCATCCTTTTTTTCTCATTTAACCTTGACACATGATTGTGAATAACCTTGAAACTTCCTTTTTGCAAAATTTAACCTTCACACAATTGCGTAATATTATTCTATAACATCATCAGATCTATCTAGAATTTTCTAGAAGCTTATACGCTTATTTGTTAGTTAAAGTATTATCAGGGAGGAAGCAATAATTCATCCTTGTTTTTCTCATTTAACCCTCGCAGAATTTCGTAATCATGACGTCCTCGGAATGCTGTTTTTCTCATTTAACCTTGACACGTGTATATGATAACCTTGATGTAATCATGACATCATCAGGACCCTTCCAGAATGATCTCGAAGCTTAACACGGACATGAACCACTTTTTCCTCAAAAGCTTAGCACCGACATGAACCACTAATGGTGGAAGCTTCTAGATGCCGGTAAGCTAGGAATTTTCAATTAGAACGCATCCTATACATCTAATAATCTCCAGGAAATTGTACGAAGTTCGAGCTTCAAATGTTTCAATCCTGCCCTAATACATTTTACTTTACTTTATCCTTTCATATAATGAATTTCACTTTTTCTCGTGTAAAATTAGCGGCCGAATTGGAATATAACAATAGCAATTGCAGAATTCATCGTCAACTGGATTCTTACAAATGCTCGTAAACTTACTCCGATACATGAAGGCCCTTTTATTTGGAAACATTGTAGAAGACATTAAACTCATGGCGTGCATTTTGTGAACAATCCTCGAAAGTAACACTTGTCGGAAACAAAGCAGTGGATCTCTGACAAGGCACGAAGTACCACGTAGAGTTCGGCTCAGTAAGTATATCGCTTCAGAGGAACGGTTCGTAGATTTAGTAAAATGAAACCATGAATAGAGGAAGAGTGAAGAGAGACGAGAATAGCTATAAGGATAGATAGATAGATAGATGAAGAAGAAAAGAGAGAATGAGTGGGATAATATTATGGTTTCATTGAAGCACTCGAGTCACGTTAACAGAGCTTCCTATTCCGCAGCCACAGTCTTTTGTTGCACTACTCGACCGGATTGCGCCCTCAGGATTTATCCATGATCCGTTTTTCCTCCATGGTTCCTTTCCTTTCTCTGTTACCCTTATTTCTTCAATTTCTGCTGTTCTGCTTTCACCCTCGACAGTCTTTCGCAAACCTTTAAGATGGCCAAACCGCACGTTGGCCGATCGTATCTATCGATGGCTGATTTCTTTCCTTCCTCTGCTTTTATTTGCCACCAACGTCACTCTACGGAATATTTCATTTGTCGGGATACCACCCTTCATGAAATGCGTGATAAGCAAGAGAATTCGACAGCACAATTACGCTCCCTTTTTCTTCCAATTTTATTTTTACTCCGGAGGGTAAATCATTCGTGACGAAAAGTTTACGAAGTAAGAAAAGTAATAGAGCGAGTTATTCAATTTCAAACTCATTATATTTGCCCAAAGAAGATAAGTTTTTCTCTGAAGTTGGCTGACTATGAATCACTGGATCCATAGTGAACCCCATCATTCAGCCAATTTTACGAAAAATATGACCTAAGGAATTCAGTGTCAAATTTTATTTGACGAGAAATATTCAAGATGTACCGAAATTAAAAATTAGATATTCCCGAATTGTAAGAAATTTATGTAGACGGGTCCGACCACAAATCTCTTGACTCTAAAATAAGTGAAAAGTGAGCACCCCTCTCCCCTGTAATAGACGCAACAATGTGAAGACAGCCCCGGACCGTCATGTGACGAGGTTTCGTACACCCCCCCCCCCCGCAACCCCATCCGATCTTATTTAGAAGCAAAAGGTGACTTTTTTTGGTATTTGTTTATTAATTTAATAACTTCACCAGACATTTTAGATAAGGGATTGTAATTAACAATTCTCTAACATGTTGTTTTAGTAAATTCACAAAAAGAAAAAAAAATCAAGAAAAAACAACTTGAAATATTATAAATATGTTGATAATCTAGTTGGGACATTAAATGTCTCACCGTGCATGTAAGTGTTAATCCTTTTAATATTGTTTCATAACTAAACTCTTATATTTCATTTCAGTAAGACATTCGCAAAGCCTGCGCATTCAACATAAAGACGTACGTGCAATTTTCAGTGTTCACTCATACATATAAAATGATTATTAAGCACTGAAGTCATATTTCCGGAAATATGTAGTCGCAATAACTGCATACGGTGCTCGTAGGTAACTGTTAAAGGTTTCAGAAAAAGCATACTAAATGATTTTATCCCTAATCCTCTCTTCTTTCTGGAGAGTTTCCTGTTTTTCCTGTAATTTTCTAGTTATAGGAGATTGCTGGTACAAAATAATCCCTCCAAGTTTCAAAATGATTAAATGGGTTCTAAAATTTATTTGTCAAATGTCTATATGGTTCTTCATAAAAAAGTTTCCAAATGTATTTTATTATAAGTATCTTTTTCCTCATGAGTTGACCAAGTTTGACTTAAAGAATTCTTGTAGTTTTACTACGCAGATTTTTTGCATTGCAGATTTTTTTGGTGGCATTTCATGTTTATTTATATTTTTTAAATACGGTCGGTAGGCTTAATTAATTAAATTTAATTGAAATTACTGATTTACTCAATTGTATTAATTTCCTTATTCTTTTATTTTATTTTATTTAATGATAAAGTTTTTTAAAATTGTATTGGTAAATTATTCAAAATATTAAAAATTCTTGCAAAATTTATCGAGAACCTGTTTCCATAAATTTCTAGGTTAAATATTAGGCAAACAGTTTGGATAACAATGTTCAATCCCTTGAAATATATTAAAAATCTGTTTCTACTACTCGTAGCTTCTTGTGAAAACGTGGTACCAATCGGTCGATAGATTAAGATATGGAGGTGAACATAAGTTGGTTTGGTACTTCCATTTCATTAGTTGGGAAACCCATTTGATTAGTAGCTGGTACTAATTGAATAGTCACTGCAACTAATTAATTTGTTTTCTTCACTAATCAATTAGCAGTATCAAGTATAAAAATATCAGTATCATATCTTACAAACTAAATAATTGTTCCACCTAGCAGTTTTATTTAGTGTACTTTTCTTTGCTGCACTTAAAATCAATATCGTTACTAATATGAACTTCATAGGAGTACTAACGGCAACTTGTTGCTGCACAAAACTGGTTAGTTAGTTGTACCATCGAAGCGGTTGTCGAAGCTAATACCATCTCTAGTAATAAAAAGCTTATTTTGCAAACCAACCATTTTTTCAGTGTTGTACCCTTGTGTGTTTTATTTGGCGTCGATTCGTTACCGAGAATTTTGATTGCTTAAAAATGAATATTTGATTAAGCATGTACATTAAATATATTTTTTTCTTGCAGTCCGTCAGATTCGGTGCTTTCGAAGAGTGTACTTGCATTTTAGAATCAGAAAAGGATGAAAGTACGTTGGTAAAAGATATTTGAACTGCAGCTGCATGCAGCTAATTCTTGTTTTACCATCACAAAATGATGCACGTAAATGGGCTGGATGCGAGCTCCATGCTGCATTAAGAGAGATAAAGTGGTGGGAGGAAGGAATGAATGAGAAGGTGCAGAAAGGGGATAATGAAGTCATGTATATTCTCGCGGTACAATGCAGCAGGTGTAAATAAACTTCTCAGTTAGCGTACCGCCACCCCCATTGGCGTAGCCACTTTCGCGCGCCGCGCACTATCACAAACGCTACACAACCCCGAGCGTATGGGAAAATAATTAGCTCTGGTAGGGACTACTTTAAAATTAGGCATAATAAATTTTCATGAAAGCCTAACAGTTTCGCGTGCCACACGATACATAGTTCGTAGTACCAAATTGTACAAAAAGACGAAAAGCAAGTAATGTGCCCAATTTAAATAGGATACGGCGAAAATTGTTACGAGTAATTGCAAGTGATATAGCTAAGACGTTTCAAATAAAAGAACTCCCCATTCCAGGAATTAGAGACATTAGATAGAAAGGGAAATTTTATCAACAAAAAAAAGGAATTTCTTTTATCATCAAAAACTTTTTATATCATATGGTTATCTCGTGAATTTTAAGTGAACGTAACAAAATTATATATATTCATTTAGAACTCCAAATTGTTTCTACAACCATTACTCAATTGTGTCATCTGGTCTTTTGGTTTGAATTTTTTCTAATAAAACACCTTTTGTTGAATTTTATTTTAAAGAATGAAGGAATCTATTAATTTTGTAGGGTAATCAAAAATCAGACTCAGTGAAGCTGCAGTATTTGTTTTTTGTTTTTCTTTTTTGTTGTGAAATACGATAATCTATCAAAAGTTTGAGGTTGGTTAGAGAAGTTAATGAACCTCATTTTCGCAATAAAAATGTAGGTGCATAATGATATTAATTGGTAAACAACACTTTAATATACACATTTACACAAAGCATTTATAATCGGTGTACAATCTTGTAAAATTGGGAACTGTAGTGGGGTTTTTATGCAAAGTCTAAAGATAATTCTGACAAAATTTGAAATAAGAATCTTCTTACAAATTTTAAATGCCATTAATCAAATAATGATTTTGTAATTTCGCATAAAACTTAACCTAGTGATCCTCTAGAAAGAGGTGGGCTAGCTTTTTCCTCCAATGTTCGCGGCTGTACCGGAACTTTGATATTTGCATGGGCTGCTAAAAGTTTGAACATTGTTATAACCTCTCCAATCATTTATAATTTTCATGAGATGATTTTTGTTCTTTTATTCTGTATTGAATCCGTTAAAAAATAAATTCAGATTTGAAAATCGCTCCAACTAAAGCCAATCAAAATGCATAAAAGATCATCTAGTTCTGGTACAACCAGCACCAATCAAAATTGAAGTGTGTTGTTTCTCAACTCTCTTTTCAGAAACCTAACCCTGATTCATCCTATCTTGGAAACTAGGATTTTTCTAAAGCACTTTGGTTTAAATACTAACGTATATTTATCAAATTATCACTGAATTCAATCAAATCTATTAAGTAATAACTTTGCTTAACAGAAACTTGGTTATAGCAGGACATAGCCTAAATGAAGCATAATGAAAGTTTGATCTTCGCTTAGAATCAGCAATTTGGTAAAAGAGCGAGGGAGAGAGAAAGAGAGAGAGATTAAGAGGGAGAGAGAGATTCGCCTTAATGTGAATAACCTATTTTAGAATGTTCAGAGGAATAGCCGGTCTAACGAATTTCCGGAGCAGCCAGTTAATGCCTAAAGTAAAATCGCTTATCGATAATTCCCACGGAAATCCAAAGGCTTTGAAGGCTCAGCCACTCTGTACGTGCTGCAATGTTCTATATGTGAGGGTCGTAAAACTGTCGTTTCAGTCAACGCAAACCAACGAGTCTGAACTTAAAAGACGATTATATTGTTAACGGAAGTACTAGAAGATAAGAAAGTTAAAGAATTATCTGTACATTCTAAGAAAAATTGCACAATAGAAGCATTCTATTATACATTCAAAAAACTTTTGTTTTTTATCCTCGTGTTAGAAAGTCTTAACTGTCAAAGTTTAAATTTTGAATATCTGCAACGTACACCGCAGACAAGCAGTAAACGAAGTTTTCCATTATATGTCTTCGGTTTCAATTAGCATTTAAAATTCATTGCAGACTTTTGTTTACGTACAAGATTGTGATGGGTTTTGTTTAAATGCTAGTTTCCTTTAGAGCAAGTAGACATTTTATAGTCAGTAAACGACTGTGATGATCCTTTCACGACTTTCTCGTTGCCGAGAGCATCTCAGAGCGAGTTTTGCGGGTTTGAAAAGCATGTCTAACCCGCTCTTCGCTAGTTCATAAGTCTCATAGAAAAGAAGACAGCAACTACACTGCGAAAGATCTTTCGGTTACAGGCTGCTACTTCAGGTTTTATGAAAGCATTAGGAAAACATTGCGTGCCATTTTTTCGCTTTATTCATCGACATAGCATCTTTTTAATAATGTACAGACACCAAGACTGTTTTTCAAATCTTCTACACAAATTATCCATATCTATTCACATTATATTTTATATGTCTTCAAATATAAATGACTTCAATTTATAGTATTGCACCTATATTTATATAATCGTATACAAAGATCTATCATCTTAACTACCTGTCTATGTCCTCTAAATGACCTAACCGGAATCATAGGCTCTAATTATTTTCCATTATATTTCCAGAAAATATAGTACAATATTAGATTATATATACAACCATTACCAAACACATTAACGCAAATGTCTGTACAATGAGTTAAAAAAATAGTAGAATATTTTATACCAAATATACAATTAGCAAAAGTACAAGTAAAAATATTTAAAGCATCCTCTCCTAAACCTTTCATGTTCATTCTTGCTTTCCCTTTTCTCGTTTCTTATCCCCTTTACTATCACCTAATATTTTACATTTGGATAATGAAATAGAGCTTAATTTATTTATAAAAATAAACTGTGTGCCCCAATAGTAAAGACTAACTCCCCTAAATCCCCTCCTCTTGAAAACCCATTACTATCTCTTTCTAAAACCCCTATATCCTTGCTTTCTTTCATTACAATCTGGTATGAAAATAAATACATTATTAAAATACATGAACACTGTTTTATTTCAGAGTCATTGAAAGTTGGATTAAAATACACTGCATTGAAAATTTATATTTTTTAAATTCCGGAGATGATCTCATTTCTACCTTCATTCGGAAACTTATTGACAAACATCAAAAATTTTGTTTATTGCTTAACCAATCACATTGCTTTAAATTATCCTTTCAATAGTTTGCCATACAAAGTTTGTTTTTGTTTTATAAAAAATTTGAAAAAAAAACAAGCGAAAATTTTACATAATATTTTTCACTGTGTATAACTTGTCCGCCTGTGATACTATCATCAATGTTTTGCATTTTTTTATGAAAGTTAATTCAAAATACCATTTAAACACATAAAAAGCAGAAGAAAAATGATTTTAATACATATATTTTCAGTTTATGTGAATGAATACTACTCGCAGTTACCACTACCTGAAATTTAAATTACGTTTGTAATTTGAAAGTGCTTCTGTGTATAAATTAAACGAATCAGAATGGAGCATACAAAATTCTCAAATCAAAATTAGAATACCGAACTACAGGTATGAAAAAGAAGAAAATTTGCCAACTAAAATTCACTAATAAAATTATAATTTTGACTAAATATGATTGGTTAAGAAATGCACAAAATTTATGTTGTTTTACATTAGGCTAGGAATGAAACTTTCATTCTTTTTCACTGGGAGTGAAAAATTATTTCAAGCTAATTTTGGAAAATGTGATTATTTGCAATAAAATCTAAATTTGTCATGTTAATAAGTCTTAAAATCTGGTTAAATTTTAGCTTCAGTAATTTCCCCAAATTAGATTAAATACTACGCCAATAAATTGAGGCTTCTGCATTTGATTTGAATAGAATATAGTGACAAATTTTTCATAAATTTCCAAATAATTTTGAACATTTATTCTTCCATTTGCAGCTTTTAAAGTCAAAAAACATATCGCTGGAATCGTTATAATTTACAGATCTCAAATATTATATTCTTAAATTAGCAATTGCTAAATAAAAAAATTTTATATTTTGCATTTGAGCCCTTACTACTGTCGCTCGGCGACAGCAGTTCGGCTCAGTGAAGGGAAGCCGCGTAGTGGGGAAACCGTACACAGGTAGCTGAGGAGGAAGGTACATCTGTCTAAACCTATGTCCATGAAGTAATTGATACCTTTATTAATTGGTATTCTTGTTAAACTGTGAATAGCTGAGACACAATTTTTCTTTTCCACTTCTCAATATATCAATTCAAAAAAAAGGATCAATTTTGTTGAATGTCAATTAGCTCTGATCATCATTTGACTCTCGAGATGATATTGATCTGTCCATTCAGATCACTCACTGTTAGAAATTTCTTTAGCGATTTTACTATAAATGTAATGGAAGCAATATGCATATACATCTAGTAAATTTAATATACCATTATCTTGTAAAATTAATATACGCGTATAGTAAAATAGAGTGCATGAAAATGTAAAGTTCGTTGATGCATCAAAATCTTGTCAAATATTTAAAACTAAAGTAATAACCTACAATTCACCAACTAATTTCTCATTTACAATCAAACTGCAACGTACAGGTGGAATTTTTATTACAATTCACTGTAAATGTCAGAATGTTGACGTGAGTACCACTGCTTTTAGGTGAAGTATTTTAATTATTCGCTTAACTGAAATTTCCACTTAATAACCAGTATAATTTATGTTCAAGTGAAAAAAAATATCATGCTTTATTATTTATAATTAAACATTACTGCCAGAACTATTCTGTATTTGTGCGAACTGAAATTACCTGACTTTTTTAAGAGTTGATCAATATATGCATGTATTTTAAATTTACTACTGAGTCTCTTAATTACTATTTCATAGACCGAGTTCTTAGATTTAATATACAAATGTATAGTAAATGTATATTAAAACTTTAAAGATTTTTTACATTTTATGATCTAACTGTTTGGGTGAATTGTCAGACTACACAACATGGCAGATCATTTTTCCAGCCGATATCATTACGACGTAACTTAAAAATTGTATCTAACCGCACGAAATGACAAATACAGTTGACAGGAGATATTTGCTAAAATCAAATTTCGTTAATTTTTTAGTTTTTTAAGTACACTGCACGATCAGGAACCATAAAAAGCTCGCACATGAGCCATTCCGTCTGATCAAAATGCTATTAATTTCGGTATAATTTTTGTTGCATATCAAAATGATATTGATTTCGGTATCATTTTGAACATTCTTTTACTGTGATGGCTGGTAGTTTGTTTCCTGGATGATTTCTCGAATTTCCAAGTCTTTTGGACATTTCGATTCTTCTAGTTTTAGTGGAAATTTAGGATTAAGGAGTTCAAAGATATTATTAATTCTTCGTATATAAGGTGGAGTCTCCAAACAAGGATATTATTATAGCATGGCATTTATTTCTTCCTGGATATAAGATTTCCCGAGTAAGAAAAAGACAAGAGTAAAAACAGTGTGTTTGGAAGACGTCATTAACGTCGATGCACAATGGTCAGACTGTACGTACCATCTTGTCCTTCAAGCGCGTCAAACGAGTTCTGATTTCGCTTGATCCACTATACGTGTGAAGGGATGAATTGCGAACGAAATATTTTTGCCACATAATCAAAAGGTCATTATAGCGGTTTGGACAGAGAGCCTTTTTCTGGCAAAACACACTCTCATTTCAATTTAAAAAAAGAACATTTTCCGGAAAATGCTGTCCACTTAAACTGGTATAATTGCCTTTGGACTCTGTGGTAACAAAAATTACGTTTAGCAATTCATCCGTTTTGATGTGTAATGGATCAAGCGAAACAAAACTCATGAGACTCGTTTGAAGCGCATTAAAATGGTACAAAGACAAGTAGTGGATTGCTCAAAATTTTACTTGCAATTTTATCCCCTGCTCTTCGTAAAAAATTTAGACTACATAGGGGGTTATCATTTGTAATAATTTGTAAAGAATTATATAAGATTTGTAATTTCCTAAATAAATAGAAAATTATGGCTCTTGACGTGTACATCTCTGAATAAATAAAGCAATGCCCACTTGCGATAGTATGTTTAACGCGCACAGAGAGCAATGGTAGAATTTTCCCGCAAGTAAGCAGACTTTTCCGAGATTTCGCAACCAGATCACGTACAAGTGCACTTATTTTCCGTACATAATCGGACAGGGTTCAGTTGCAAGCACGCGAAGGGAAAGGAAAGAAAGCTTCGCCTTTATGAAAGGCAAGTAGCAAAACCGCTTTCGATTTGTAATCCGGACAGAGACGCATTCGCGTTTAGATTTGCAGGCGGCGCCGAACAGCGTCGCGAGAGAGAAATACCCTTAGAGAGAGAGAAAGACAAAAGAGAGGGTGAGTGTTTGCCACCACAGCGGTATTTCGATTCAAAGGAGCAATAACGGCCGAATTCGATCCTTCTACCCCAACCACTGATCATCGGGCCTCGATGCCCACTACCCGTCAAACAGTTCACTTCCCCTTTCGCTTTATCGGATCAAATATCGGCTTGCATATATATATGCATATATGTATATCGTCGTCTACCTTACTAAAGAGATGCATATCTATATCTAAGCGAATATAGATTAAAGCCATGAATTAACATTTCTTTCATATTTTGATATTTATTCTGCAGAGCACGTCCCATATTTCTCTCTATATTTCCATGCATTAAGAACGTTTCGATTTCAAAGCATACACATATATGTGCACAAGTGGTTCTTCATGGTCATACAAAGTTATTTGAATACATTTATTCAATAGTGCTCAAAAACTTGTAGACTTCCGGTTTTGAAATAGTTTAAAAAAATATATTTCTGCATGTACAATCAAATAAACACATTTTCATTTTCATATGTAAAGAACTTCACGAGACGTTTAATAGAATTCTAATTCTAAGGCACACAGAGAGAAATGGACTGTGGTTACTATAACCACATAAATTGAGTCAGGCTAAATCTTGTCACAGGTACAAGAAA
>JAAAKG020042004.1:0-18921 GCA_010014905.2 Druon quercuslanigerum
TCACTTGAGCATGTTCACCATAATATTTATCAGCAGTCAGTGAGCTTAAACTGCTTTTTTCTTTTGATGAAATAAGACAAGCAGCGAATGCCGCAAACGAGATTTACTTGGAACGAAATTCGACATATTCACTGAGGTAAACAACTATGATTCCATTATTTTGGCAGAATATAGATGCCAAATTATAGAAATGTATACATATCCCTAGACACATCTATGAGTAAAACCAGTAAACTTCAACTAACACCTCTGGTATTTATAATAGAATCGCCATCGCCATTTGTGGATAAAAGCTTGACTTATATTTATACACAGAATATAGCGATAAGTGAGTAGGAATGATTTAACTATTTAATTTGCTAAATTTTAGAGTTAATAAAGATCTAGTAACAAATCATCTTATGTGCACACTACTCATATATTGAAGCTTTCTATTATAACTAAAATGTTGTCTAAAACCTGAAACAATTTACAGTTTACACCTACGGACAAGTTGAAATCGTTTAATTCGAAGTATATAATTTATGAAGTATCTCGCCGTCCCTAAATTCGAGATAAGTAGACAAACATTACTTGTAAGTTTTTGAAATGACAGCTCTGCATGTTATGACATGTAAGCCAACTCAAGGTTATTTTTAAGTTTTACCTAGGAAACTCGAAACACCATTCACAAGCACATTAGGATATGTGAATCTGAATACACTTAGCAATACTATTTGCAATCAAATATAATTAGAAAAAGTGTGAAGCTTCCGAAGAAGCATCGGAAAACGGTATAAATTCCCTTCCTTACAAATCTCTTAGAAATTCAAATCAGTTGACTCCAAGAATTACTTCTGTTAAGTAATTCTTCTTCGCAAATCGATTTTCTTCCTGCAGATTAGGCTTTTAACTGATTTTACGATTTGGATCAACGAATTCACTCAGTTTCTAGCATCAAATAATTTTTGTTCTTGTCGGTGAAGTGGTACCATTTGTTTTAGGTAAAATCCTCTGCACTAGAGGAATCGATAATTGTCTTTCGTATCTTTATCCCAAATCATCCAATTCAGTAACTTTAGGATTTTGCTTCGTACTGTAAAGTACAATCAATCGGATTTCTCAAATTAGCAATAATTGTGCAACTCCTGTCAGCCTCTCTGTAGACGACTGTCGATCAGCATCCATAATTGTGGAAGTTTATATTTGATATTAGTAAACCTAATCATATTATTTAAAAATCTCGTTCCTTAATTTATTTTTCTTTATCCTATCGGTGCATTTCCAGATAAATAGAGAGTAGGCGATTTCCTAATATTGATAGATAAGGGATCTAATTTTGTGAATATTTTCCAACTGTGTGTGAACAGATTTAAAAATAATTCTGAAAAATGCACTCTTCCTCGTTGCATCTCTGCGACGTGACAAAATAAAGATTATTCAAATATACTTTAGTTCTGTTTATTTATTTTGTCAGAATTCTTTCTGTTTCAACCACTTCCGTATATTATTTGCGATACGATAAATTATTTGAACAACATATCAATCCCCAAACTGAAACGCAGTAATGAAACATTAAAGCCTTGGGATTCTCAATGTTATCTTGAAAACTTGAAGACTATTTCAAGGAGAAGAAATATATATATGTGTAAATATATATATATATATTACTATATATATTACCGTGTGGTTCTCTGAAGAGCCGTACATTGCTTTACGAGATTCTAAAAGTGTTTCATCTTTGTATAAAAAAATGAAGCCTCTTTTTGGTTGTCTGGTCCTTCTCTTTATATTTTTCTTCATTGAAACTGGTAAATATCATAAAGATAATTTAATTTAAAAAAAATTTGTTCGATTAAGATCATCAGTTAATATTTAAATCGTTTCCATCAGATATTTTGAGTTTTGTGCACCAGCAAATTTTTTTTTCATAAAATCTGGTGTTTGCTTCTTAGTTTTCATTACTTCTGTTAACCCAGAGCAATACTCTGAATAAGATTTTAACACTGCTAATGCATAAACCATTTTCCTTTTTATTTTTTAGAATCATCAGGTGAAGAAGTAAAAAAACATATATATACAGCTGCAGCTGCTGCATCGGATGATGAGGCTCACAGTGACAATGACCACAAACAGTATCAAGATGTTCAGGATTATGCTAGACGTACTAAATCAAGTTCAAGTGGTGCCAGCCATCGGTATCAAAATCAATATAATGTGAAGGATCAATCTCTTGCTTCTGGATTATTATCTGACCATAATCAACCACACACAGTGTCACCACCGGATGATTCACGCGCATACTTAGATGTTGCACATCCTGAGTCATATCTTGATTTTAATGCAAAATGGATTCCATATAGTCCTTTAGCATCTGGGAAACGATACAGAAAGAAACCTAATGCCCCTCGTTCTCAGGAGGATGGGTTTGAGCTCAAACGCACTCCAGTTCGAAGTGGGGGAGCGGCTCACGATATGTTTGTGGACAATCGAGAAAGAAGTCTACGCAATCCAACTTATTCACCTAAAGCTACCCATAAATGGTATTATGCACAGCATGCCGATGACTCTTACTATTTCCCTGAAGAACTAGGTAGTTCCATTAATCATAAATTCGAGAAAACTCGCAGAAGAGACTTCAAAACTTTTGCCGAACAACACGGCCAACAGACGTACCAATCGCATCAAAATTTCCTAGATCATTCTGAAAGTTTTGGATCAAATTCAGAGGTAGATTTCAAAGGGGCAAATGCTCAAAATATGTTTCCTGGTGGCTCTTCTCGTTTACCGGAAGAAAATAGTGGTTGTATTACTCATGGAACAAACGCAGCTCAACAAAGATGCCGCGAAACTCTCGTCAACCAAAGTATGAACCAACAGCATCAAGCTCTCCAGAATAGGTTTGGACGTTCTGGAACGAGTTCAAGAGGTCCTGACAATCGTTATCAAAATCAAGATAATGTAAGGGTTCAATCTCGTGGTTCTGGACCGCTCTCTGACTATACTCACCCAGCCCCTACACCCACAGTAACACCACTGGATGATTCACATGCACACTTAGATGTCACACCTCCTCAGTACGTTCTTAATTACAAAGGAGATTGGTTGCCACAGAGTCCCTCAGCCTCTGGTGGCAACACTCCTAGAAATCACCAGTTTTGAGCGCGCTTTTCTCGAAAATCACATTTTTGTAGTTTGAAATCAATTATTCCTCTTTATATTTGGTTTTTAACGTGTATTATATATTATTATTTCGCAAAAATATTGTTCGACAAAATTTTGATTAAAAAAATCTTTAGTATTTTTTTGTTGATTTTCCTAATGTTTTATCAGACAAAGTAATCTTCGAATTACTAAGAACTTGGTCAAGAGGAAAGGAGCAGACAAGGAGACAATATTATAATTTTCAAGATTTTTTCCAAGATTAGTTATCTTTATACTTATTTGAGCACGTAGGTTGCAGAAACATATTTTTTGCAAAGGGCATCATTCCAAGACTGTTTAGTTACCTTGTCTTGTCAGTTAAAAACAAAAATATTTTATTGTAATAGTCAAGAAAGGTTCTTTAAAACAAATTCTTAATGCTAGCCTAATATTAAAAATTAAAATATTGTTTAAAAAAAAGAATGATGTGAAAATTTAAAAAACTTCTTAAGTTGCAGGATTACCTTGTTACAAGAAAAATGTTTTAAAGTGCCAGACTTTCACATATTAACATTATATTTTGAAAAACTAGAAAAGCGTAAGAAGGAGCATATTATTTCAAAATATTTGATGTAAATATTGAATTTATAAAAATCTTTAAACAATAGAAATGTACATATTTGTTCGTGTTATCAGTGAGTCAGCAGCATATCTTATATGGTGTAAGCGTAGGTTTTTTTATATAGAAGGTAACTTTAATACGACAGCATTACTGGATACGAAACAAATATATGTAATCATATCGTACATTATTTACACTTTTCAGGCTTGGCAGAAGTTAGTTTTAATTTAATTTATGAAGCGTTTTAGAGATTGGAAATTAAAATATTTAGAACAAATTTATTATTGTGATGGAAGTTTTTAATATTAACGGACCTACCAAAATTATACCAAAAAATGTTGAGCGAAATTAGTTAATAAAAAGACAATTCCAATCGGTAATAACTTTATAATTTTAACCCTCCTACAATCCACTTATTTAACTTTATATCCTTGTAAAATAATCTTTTAATGCCCCTGTAAGAAATAATATAGGATATGCTGTATGAGCTTTTAATCTTTCAATTAATTTTTTAAATTTTTACATTTAGTGTTTTTAAATTTATAGCTTAGAAATATTTAAAAAATTAATTTGTGGCAATTTTTTCAATCCTTCTCCCTAAATTGAAAATTTGACTTTTATGAGTGTGTAAAATTAAAAGCAGAGATTGAAACAAGCAAAGAAAATTTATGTTAAAGTTAAAGTCAAATACGTTCGAAGCAATGACTCGAATTTTTACAAGATTCTAAAAAGAGCCATAAAATACACCAAACTCTCGATTTCAGTCCAGTGTCGAAGGTTGCCTTCAAGTAGCCTTGGACTGATTACAGGGGGGGGGGGGGGGCAAAACGTAAATAGTGAGGGCCGCCTGACTCGTTTTCAATTGGAATATATATCTATCTATATAATGACACAACCATTCTCGCTCTGCTTCCCTGAGAAACTGCTGTAGCCAGCAGTTCTAGGAAGGCCGAGAACGGGGTGACTGAAAGCGAGTGTTTGGTGTAGTTTCAAACACTTTTCCGGCTAGAATATTTTTTCCACGTTTATATTGAATAGAATTTCGACCCTAACAGCATAATCAAAAAATCTCCCGTGATTTTGGGTTTTGGGAAATGTTGATTTTCTTGCTTGAATCAATAAGGGATGATAGCACAACCCTTCCAATAAATTGCAACTTTCTTCCCACTAGAATAAATTTTCCACGTTTGTATTGTACCGATTTCCGAATCTAAATAGTGTAATAAAAAAATTATTTAAGATTTTTTTATAATGCTATCTTGGATTGGAAATTAATTCACAATAATACGTGGAAACATATCTTATCAGCGAAAGTGTTTGTATTCAAACCAAGGTTTACTTTAACATTCCTTAGAGATTCAAGCAATGCCACCGATATTTCCTAAAAATCAAACTCATGAATAATTTTTTAATTGCAAAATTGGGATCGGAACTTAACTAACGTAAAGATCGAAAAAATATTCTAGCGGGAAAAGCATTTTAAACTATCTTAAGGGTTGTTTTAACATCGCTTAGAGATTCATGCAAGTAAATAGACATTACCTAATAACCAAAACGATGGAAGTTTTTTTTTATATTCTCATCCTGATGAAAAGGTTTTGATTTCATGTAAAATTTGATTTAGACAGTTTTCATTCACTCTCCACATTTTGAGACACTCTGAGTCAGAAAAAAACTACTCTTTCGATGGTTGTCTATACGTCTAGCGATACTCTGCCTGCGGTCTTTATTCTATAGGCAGGATAAGTTTGGAAAACATGATCAAATTGGAATAGGCGTATTTTTAGTTTAAAGTGTAAAAATTAAAAATAAACAAATTAGGTTTTTGGAAAAACGATTCAAAGTTTAATAACATGTTAATTATAATACTTGTTTTTTTAGGGCGCCTTTAAAAATTGGTCTTTTTTTTGCTAGAAAATAACATTTTTTGGTCAAAAATTTAATTACTAGGTTAAAAAGTCTATTAAAAATGGTGAGTTTACATTTTTTTAATCTTTTAATTAAACAATGCAAAATCTGATTAAAAATGCATATTCTTTGTTAAAAATTATACCGAGAATTTTATACAGAGAAGAAAGAAAAAATTACAAAAAAAATCGATTTTCTTTATCACCCTCAATAAGAATAAGTAGTACTAAAGATTGGTAGAAACATACTCTTTCGATTCGTTGAGATATTTTCTATATCAATAGTAAAAAACAAATTGCATGGTGAAAAGAAAATTATTTGGAACTTATATAATAATTTTAAAAACTGATAAACGTGTGAACCGTGAAAAATAGTAAAATTTAATAAAACGATGCAATGTTGTGACATTTTTACCTCTATTGAAACAATAAGAAGATTATACTGAAATATTGTAAACGTAAGCTAGTCTGCCTCCAATTTAAAAACACTGCCTCCTAAAAATATAATAGATCAATATGTGATCAATAGGGACCAATTTAAAAGCTAATTAGGTATACTCAGCATCCTTTTGCTCTAAATTTCAAAGGAGTTTTGCTTTCGACATAAAAAATATGTTGTATAATTTCCTCATAATCCATAAAAAATTGAAATTTTCTAGCAAATTTAGTAAAAATTATTTGCCTTGAACACATCAGATTAAATAAGTGTGATAATAGTCCACCAAAAAGTATTAGAAAATCAGTAATTATATTAGTTGGTATATTTTTGCTAATTCCTTAGTAGTTAGATAAACGTTTATTTTTCGGCCCGTTGACCTTAAAAAATTGACTTCCTTGCGCTTCCATTTTTTTACAGAATTTTCTTTAAACTAACTCTTAAAACTAAAATCCATTCGGCCGGGACCCGGCCGGATCCCTGATCTGATTCCTACACGGGTAATTTTTCAGGATTAAAACAAAATCTATGCATCCTATCAAAACATGATAAGAAACACATTTGTAGCTCTTTTTATCCATTGCCGTAAGAAGATTGTAATCAAATTTAATCTTTTTTAACTTTATTCAAACAACAAGAAGGCCATATTTTTCAAAATGAAAATACACTAGGTTACGTTAAAAATTTCTCAATATGGCCTTCTTATTCTTTCAACAGAGTAAAAAAATGTAACACTATCGCTTCGTTTTATTTAACTTTTCTATTTTTCACGTTTTCCATGTTTATATAGTTGAAATTTAATATTGGACGTTCAAGAAGAATGAAATTTATTATTTAATATAAATTTAGATTCTTAAATCATAACTTAACTTATTCTTTTTTTTTTTTTTTTTTTTTGATACGCAATTTTTTTTTTTGCCTAATTGATAAAAATAATTAATTTTGTTCTGTGAAGTGACTTGCTAAAAATACGTTTTCAACTTTCTTCTTAACATTATTAAAAAAGTATTCAGAATAATTATTAAATAGTTGTTGAAAATAGTAATTGTAAATGTTTTTTAATATTGGGAAATAATTCTGGCCAGGTTAATAAAAAACGCCAGGTTTCTAGATAGGAGGGACCAAATGCAATTCCCGCTCTGCGAATCTAACCCCATCTCTTTCACAGACGTAAAGGCGTATGCGGATTGCTTCACAACCCAATTGTGAATCATTGTTGATGTAAAGGTTCCGATTGCGGTTGTGAATGGAGCCGTCAGCCGATTGCGTGCAGCGCGATCCACGCTGAATGGTTGGCGGTTGCGGCCGTGGCCATGGTCGGAGCTGGGGGCCGCTTATCTGAGTGCAGCTTAAGCCAACTCACGGCTTAGCGCGCGCTAACTAATGTGCTGTGCCGAGCGGGTCGAAAGATCCTGTACTGGCCCCGAAAGCACTGGCCCGTAGGGCTGGCACTCAGCAGCCTCGAGGTGTTCAACAAATATTGGAGGGACTTCTCCAAAAAGCGCGTAGAGCTACTTCACTATCCAGAGATATAGGAAAGTGACTAATTCATAAATGACGACTACACTACCTGCTGATGACCTCTATACCACGTCCAAGGGTCGACTGTACGACGTACAGGCACGCAATGAGACCAGTTCTAGTTTAATTGGAGTTGCGGAATCAGCTTCGGCCTCCGGTGTTCGGGGAATAGCCAGATTACCAAGGATTATACTGCCTCAGTTGAGCCGGCGATGACAGGGCTGGAAGTCCTCTTGAGACCTCTTTCGCACACTTGTGCACGATGAGCCGACCCTGAACGAGGTAGAGAAACCATTCTTCCTCAAGTCGTGCGTCCAGGGGGAAGCACAGGAAGAGCTGAACAGCATCTCGATCATCGGACCGAACTATGCGTCATCCTCGGTTGCTCTAAAGTCTCGCTATGATCAGCGACGGGCGTTGACCACTTTAAGGCGATATTCCGTATGAAGGCTCTGAAGGAGTAGTTCGTAGCAAAGACTCAGCGGCTCCTGGATGAGCTGGAACGGCACCACAGACAACTTTCCTCCCTAGGCCGCCCAGTTACTCAATGGGACGACTGGTTTGTTACAGCAGCAAGCTTAAACATGGATTCCGACGCAAGACGCGCCTGGAAAGAAGAGATCAGCCGAGCCGAGAAGACAACGGTCCTAGCCGCGCAGCATTTCCGGACGTCTGGCCAGGTCACCACCCTCTATCCAGCAGCGATGTCTGATGCTGCAGTCGATCAATGCTGGCCACTCCTCCACGATCACTGATCTACCGCGAGCCCAAACTGGCTCCCGTGCCCTCAAGAGCTACGCGGCAATTGCCGCTGCAGCAATCCCTGTCCTGCAAGCTCACGTTTAAGGAGTTCTTCACGCTACTCGTCAACATCGAGAAAGTGCTGAACCGCAGACCACTCACGCCACTCATCAGCGACCCAGATGACACCGATGACCTAACGCCTGCTCCCTTTTTACCGGCAGACCGCTCACCTCTATGATACGGCTATCCATGGCAGACACACCCTTGGATCACGTGACTTCTGCACTGGATGAAGATGTAAGTATTAAGGCAGTTTCCAACAGAGGTCCAGGTGGACCAGGCCATGCTCAAACCTCGCCGTCGGCGACATGGTCGTCATCACCAACCCTCGCCTCATCAAGCCAACGGAACCTGGCCTCTCGGTAGGATCACTGCAGTTCATCCTAGGCCGAACAGTCTCGTCCGCGTTGCCACGTTGCGTACAGCGAATAGCTCCTACGTCTGATCAATTACAATAGTGATAAAACTGCCGGTGAAGGCACCTGAACAGAACAACGCGAGCGCTGACCAACAGGATCAAGGTCCAAGGCCCGCTGACCAGCAGCAGAAAACTCAACTGCTTACGGCGGGCGGCACTCTACGCCTTGACGCACCTCAACACGGGGGAGGCCTTGCTTCGACTTCGTTCAAGGAACAAGGTTGGAGGGATGGTGGATTCAGCTATTCGCAGGGGCCCCCATGGACAGATTCGGGGTCCACACTAGACCCTCTTGGCTATCCCCTATCTAACCCTCCCTCTCGAACCTTGCGCGCTCTCCGAGGAGAGAGTAGGTAACCCGCAGTATACTTGTAGCAGCTGTAGCGAGAACACATATCAATAAAATGACTTCTTAACTCGAAAAACTGTCTCGACTTATTCCGGATATCTATCGAATTTACAGATATTTTCTACTAGCCTTTAGTGAATCGCTTTTATTCAATTTTATTAATAGAGTTTCGTTAGTGATTAGTAAAATTGTACTAATTTATATTTAGATAGTAAATTGAAAATAATTTTTATTTGAATGATAATTAATTATGCAGGGTCTAGCCTGATGCGAGTCCGAGATCTGCAAGGCAGCCCTGACGCCAGATTCTCATGTGTCGCGCGAGGCAGAGTTTGGTCTGATGCCCCTGGGGATGTGAAACTGCGCAGGAGACAGTGTAATTGTCTTGCGAATCTAACCCCATTTCCATTTGTCATTTGTTTTTTGGTTGAAAAGTAACTTTCCAAAAAATTAACATTTTAAATTAAAAAATTATATTTTCTGGTTGAAAATCCAGGTATTTTTTCAAATCAGCCCTTTTTGGTAGAAAATCATTTTTTTGTGTGAAAAATTCCTCCATAAACTACTCCTTCTTTCGGTTTGAATCATCTTTTTAAATTTCTCAAATATCATTAAAGAACTTTTTAGGTTTGACGCATTTAGGCATTAGGTTTTGAAGCACATGAGTCGTATCGAAAAAAACTCGTAACAAATGTCGTTCTTGATATTAAAATACATCTTTTATGTTGAGGAGTTTTTTTTATTGAAGAAATTATTTTCCAGAAAAATGAAAAAATAGGCAAAAAAGTTCAACTTTTTCTAACAACCGCATCTGTTTTAATCCTGCTTATAAGAGTAGTCCCAGAAAAATATAAAGTAACATTTCCGTTCTCTTAAATGACACGATGTTCGGTTTTAAGTTTAGTTATTATGGACAAATTTCGGAAATTTATTTATTTCCTCAATAACTGCGCAAGCATCTCAAGCATTCATGCAGCTCTTCGCTAGTTTTTGTTATTAAGTATCAAGAACCCACCACGAGGAGGTTGTTGCAATTACCCTACACCCATTCCATCCATACAACCATACGAGTGTAATTTAATTAAGCTACCACTTCCAAGTGAGTTTGAATCGAGATTTGGTTTTAAAAGATGACATCAATTTTCTTGATTCTATGCTAGCCCTGATAAAACTATCTCTCTGTCCTTTGCGAAAGACAGAGAGATCGGTGACTGATCCACTGGCTTCGATTTTTAGCTTCATTGTTCTACTGAACGCTTAACTATGACACGGAATTTTTTTAATTCGACTGGTGTTTCACCTTGTTGACCAACCAAAATTGTGGGCTCGTCTAATGTTAAATGTGTTAAGATTGGAGGCTCTGTCGCTTCTGATTTATCCAGTCTATAATCCAGAAGTTCCTGTATTTTAAAATATTTGTTAAATTTAGATATCAGTCAATATCTAAATCGCTTGACTCGGATATTGAGTCTTGTACACCAGCAGATTTTTTTTATTAAATCGGGCATTTGATTGTCAGTTTAAATGACTTCTGGTAGCGATTCACGAAATCTATTTTTAACACTTCCAATTTAGAAATCATTTTTCTTTTTCTTTTTAAAGAAACATCAGATAAAGGATGACCAAAAATGAAAATAAAATATTTAGCTCCAGCTCCAGCTAGCGGGCATAACATTCTGCTCCTTCTTCTCATTCGTATAAGATTCAGCCCACGCACTCTCTCGTGAGTATAGTGAGTATAGCTGGAACTAAGATATGTAGGGTCCATGAAAAACAACGAGATGCGTATAAACAGCATCAAGATGTGTCACCAACAGGTGATCCACATGGACGCATTAGATGTCAACCCTCCTCAATTCTATCTTGATTTGAGTGGAGAATGGGCACCATACAGTCACTCAGCTTCTGGTGCTAACATTGATGGTGATTGCCAATTTTAAGTGCGATAGAAATTCATTATTATTTATTAGTTCCTAATTATAACAATAATGCAAGTTTTAAGCGATTTTATTTTACAATTTTTCCTATTTCAAGTGGCTTAACAAATTATAACCGCATATATATCTTATTTTATTTAATATTCAATGAAATAAATACTTTATTTACTTTAAATATTGTGTCAATGATGTCTTCTTTTCAATGCAACGGATATATTATAAGGCAGACGTAGTCATGCTTGGAAAAAAGCTGGACTCTTTTTTGCTTTTAGAACATGTCTGGTTCAGTTAATCAGAAGTCTCGTTAAATAAATCCTTCGTATGTTTGTTTTTGATTTCGGTAATGTTGTGCCAGGCAGACTCATCGCCGAATGACTAATCACTTAGTAAGGAGCAAGCAATCAGATAAGCAGAGAATAGTACAATTTTAAAGGTTTTTTCCAATATTAGTTATCTTTATAATATTTTCAACATATATGTTAAATATTATAACGTCCTGATTAAACAAAATAGATTTAAATATTTAGCGCGACTTGCAAAATTGCCTAGCTGCTGTAAAAGTATTAAATTTTGAATACTGTTTTGAAATGACTCAATTGTACAGCATTAAATGAGTGATTTTGAATGTTTAATTCCGACATTATTTATTTTAACACTGTGTTTCAAATTTGAAACTTTTTTCAGTTTTGTATATTGGAGTTCAACTTTGCAATGTTTAAGATATCTGATTGATAAATTTTCAATTTTACCTGCCTAATAGTGAACCTTTTTAAATTGATAAGACTAAGAATAAAAAATGTCTCCATTTTTATAGCATGCATGTCTTTGAACGTGCATATGATTTAATAAATAGTTTATTTTAGTACCAATTTCAGTCTTACTTAATTTGCTAACTTAAAATTATAAATGATCCGATACAGCCAACTAAAATGATTCAGAGGGATTATTGTTGCATAGTATCAATTTATCCAAACTTCAATCTTGGATAAAACAAAAAATACATCAAGTGATCAGGGGATCGGAACCTTTTAGGTTGTACCGTAGTTTGAAGGGTTTTCAAGAGTTCGAGTCTGGACTGGACCCTTAGAATTGTTAAGGGGTGCTTGTCCGGACCCAGACCTTCTAAATTCTCAAGGGCCCAGATAGTAACCGAACCATTTTAAATTGTAAAGTTCTCGGTCCAGAGCTGGTCGTATTTCTAGAATATTATCCTACGCGAAATTCGGACATGGGCTACTTTTGTTTACAACTTAAATCAAGACCGTTCTTAAGCTCAAAATCAGACTTTGTTTTTACTGTTTAAGCCAGATACGAAAAAATAGATTAGACAAAAGTTTTTCCAGACAATGAGGGCCCTCTGACCCCATAAATCTTCAAAAGTTCAGAGAAAACAGATTCTAGAAGATTTTTCAAGATTTACCTTTGAACTTATGAAAGCGACTCAAACACAGTAAAAACAAATTCTAATGTTAAGATTAAGAGCGGTCTTGATATAAGATCTAAACAAAAGTAGACCATGTGCGAATTAAAGTCAGCATATGCCTGAAATTCAGCCGTGAAAAAGACTGACAATGAACTGCAAGTCACAGAATGCGCTGAAATTCAGTCCTTCGATGGACTATTCTTCCATAGCAAGGTAGAATATGGATTTGAATTAAGAACTAATCTTAATTTAAAAATCAGCTGTCAAGATTGCCTAAATTATGTAATGAAATAAAATGTAAAAAAATTTCTTTGTTTAAAGTGAATGTAATATTTAAAATTGTTTAAATATAAATTCGAATTTCCTCCTTATCAGAAGTAAAAATATCTTAAATAAGGCTAAAATGGCGGTACATATTTCTATATTTGTACCGACTGTATTATACGGCAGTAAAATATAGACATATCAAGAAATAGGTAAGAGTAAAATCAACGTGATTAACATGAGATTCTTGCGAATAATATGCGGAAAAACTTTGGTGGACAAAGTGGGTAACAAGATAATTCTTAAAGAATGTGGTGCGGAAGAGACACTAGTTGACACATGGGAAAGGAATCGGTTAAGATGGTTCGGGCTTCTTGACAGAATGAAAGATGAACGACTAACGGAACAATTGTATCAAGGTAAAGTAAATGGCAGCGTGCCCAGAGGCAGACCACGGAAAGAATGGTTAGAATGTAAGAAGAAGAAGAATAATAAGAAGTTAGGAACGCGAGAGCCTGCATGAAAAAATGCATGGACGTTAACGAAGCTAGAGAAGTATGCCAGGACAGAAAAGTATGGCGGAAAATAGTTAATAAGAAGTGTGTCAGTAGAGTGAATGGTGCCTGAAACAGAAGACCTTGGATACTAATGGACTCAAGTGGGAAAACTCACAGGACGAGTTTTTAAGGATCATCACTCAGGCTGATTGTTAGAGAGATTGATTAGCAACCTGGGTCCGAGCAGTGTTGCGGAATGAACGTATTATCAAAATAAATAACACGACAATCCTAGATTAATCTGCAAATTCTATAATCTCTTCCTCACACTACTCCCTTCACCACCGACCCAGGAGAAAAAGTTATATATAATTTATATATAGTGGACAACACTCTGATATTTTTTATTTGTTTTACATTGAAAAGTTCATAAGACAAATAAAAAATATCATCACTCCTGGGGAGTGAGTTACGCCTACCACGAAGGGGAAACGGCCTAATGGTGTAATAATATTTAAACCATTTTTACGATAGTATAGTTCTTACAAAGAAGTAAATGGGTTTAATATTTCCGTGTTAATGAACAAACTTGTTTGTCGTATTCTTGCGTTTTTGCCTTCAATTAAATACAAATAAAAATGTTTTTTCATCGATTGAATTTCTTAAACTAAAGTATGAAGGAAGCTCAAGGGACGAACAAACATAAGTACACAATTTATTCATGAGATGAAACTATATTATCTGGTATGATTAAGAGCAGATATTGTAAGTGTCACATGACTCTTCTCATGTCGCATTAAGAACTTTGTGCAAATGGCGTCGTATAGAGGGAGTCGCGAGTGGGATGCCACAACTTAAAACTTTCGAGGACTGAAAAATAGTTGCATTGCAGTCTTTTTTCAGCTCGAAGTATCTTCATCCTAAGAAAAGTTACTGGCTTAATTTTAGACGAAAATAATAACAAGTCCAACATGAATTCCAGACTTTTTTTACTGTGAACAAATTAAAAACTATCTTTTTGGAATTAAAATATTCCGCTATTTTCGAATCAGCTTCAAAAATAAGGGTTCCCATTTGAAAAACTGACTGACCTTCAAATGACCTTAAAATGGGCCCCAAGGTCACAGTTACATTTAGATTAATGTGCAAAATTTTTCAAAATGCATAAAAGAATTCAACGAAAAGGGATACAAATTTTCCTAAAAAAGAAAACAAAAAATTTGTTTTTTTGAATAAAGGTAAATAAAGAGGCAAGAGAAATGAGAAGGCAACCAACCAAATACCAGTCGTTCTTTTTTTAGGTTAATCTTTTTTTTTATTTTTTTATTATCTCTTTTCGAATATTTCATTTTAATTTATTTTTTTGTCTTGATAAGGGTGCTGTACGTTGGTGAATATTTTTTACAAATGTTTTTTATTGTGATTTGATAATAATAAAAATAAAAAAGACAAAAGAAATAAAAAAGAAAATAAAGGGGATTTGGTTAATTGCCTTCTCATTTTTCTTTCATCTTCTTTATTTTTGTCCAAAAAAAGAAATTTTTTTCTTATCTTTTTCAGGCAAATTTTTATCTTTTTCCAAATTTCAATACGAATATTTAATGGTGGCTGTCTAAATTTGGTCGTTGGATTCTTGGTTCTCCATTGTCCTAAAAAACTTTTGTTTAAAAGATTTTTATCTATCTGGCTTACCAACAGAGATATTTGCGTGCATCACTTAAAATGACCCACCTGGTATATTAATACTCATTGTAAGAAACATAGAATAATCTAAAACGTAAAGAACAGACCTGTGTAATTAATAATGACTCTGTAAAATTTTCTGCTTTATTGAAGTAATTTGAAAGTAATCATATATTTCATCATCTTCACCAACCAAACATTTTTACAAGTTCCTGGTTCGAAATGAAAACATGAAAATTATCTAGGCACCTGATCAATTTCACATTACTCTATTCACTTTTAAAATAATCTCTGTTTTACTTGACATTTATCTACAGCAATTTTGTGATTGATAATTTTATTTCAATCATGATTTAAAAAATCAAGAAAATCATGAAAAAGTAGAATCAAAGTTAGCGCTTTACATTCTTTACAATGATTTTAGGGCATCCTTAAAAATAAATGTGAACTCTTCCTGTAATGATTTGGATCCAAAATTTTATCGTACATTATTATCTAAACCGATCAAAATATTTTAAAAAACCACCCGTCTTTTTGGTTTTTACAAAACGTCGGATTCCTTGCGTAAATCTTTGACATATATGTTTAATCAAGGATTAAAAAAAATTCAAGCACTTTTTCAGGTCGGTTCACTCAGCGCTGCCACGAAAGCAAATTGAAAAACAAAAAACGCCATATTTTTTGCTTTTTTTTGCTAATTTTATGCTAAAAGGAAAAATTTTTTGCTCTCTTAACTTCCGACAAAAGGGTGGCGGCGCTAGCACGACGTCCACTCAGCGCCGCCGCCTATGAAAACTCAATAAAAATTATTATAATGAGATAAACGATCCAACGAGATTTTTTGCTTTCTCTTTGCTCCCCGATGACATATATGAAGTTCCCCAAAAACTACCCTTCCACTTGAACTTATGCAGCGGAGTTCACATATGTATGTAAAAGCATTTAAAAAAATCAAATTCAGTAACCACGGGCAGTTGATATTTTTTTGCTGTTTTTTTGCTCCCCGGTGAGATATATGAAGTTCCCTAAAAACTACCCCTATGTCGTATACACCTACCCGCCGTGATCAAAAACGTTTTAAAATTGGATAACCACCTTGAACAATGTAAAAATGATTTATAGCTCCAAATTAATTACTTGACACTTGAAAATTTACATTTAATTACATTTTTTCCCAAAAACTACCCTTCCACGTGAACTTATGCAGCAGAGTTCATATATGCATGTAAAAAGCATTTGAAATAATCAAGTTCAGTAACCACGGATAGTTGATATTTTTTTGCTGTTTTTTTGCTCCCCGGTGAGATATATGTAGTTCCTCAAAAACTACCCATAAGTCGTATACACCTACCCCCCATAATCAAGAACGTTTAAAAAGTGGGAAAACCACCTTGAACAATATACAGATAATTTAGAGCCCCAAATTAACCCTCGCAGCGGAGTTCTTATATGTATGTAAAAAGCATTTAAAATAATCAAATGCAGTAACCGCGATTAGTAGATATATTTTTCTCTTTTTTTGCTCTTTGATAATATATAATACGTTTCCGAAAAACTACTCCTAAGTCATACATACCCTTCGCTTGTCATCAAAAACGTTTAAAAAAATGGAGAACCACCTTGAACAATTCAAGAATGATTTAGAATTCCAAATTGATAAAGTAACACTTCTAAATTTCTCCCTTTACATAATTTTTCCGAAAAACTACCCTTCCACATGAAAGTATACAGCAAAAAATATAAATGTATTAAAAAAGCATTAAAAATGATCAAACTTAAAATACACTGTTAGTGGATATCTTTTTGCTCTTTTTTCTCTCTTATAGAATTCCAAACTAATTACATGAAACTTCAAAATTTCCCTTTCATTATAATTTCCCCAAAACTGACTTTCCACGTGATCATTGTTTAAGGTGGTTATCCCACTTTTAAAACGTTTTTGATCACGGGGGGTAGGTGTATTCGATTAAGGGGTAGTTTTTTGGGAAACGTAATATATATCATCAGAGCAAAAAAAAAGCAAAAAAAAAACACAACTAACCATGGTTACTGAATTTGATTATTTTAAATGCTTTTTACATACATATATGAACTCTGCTGCATCCGTTCACGTGGAAGGGTAGTTTTTAGGAAAAATTGTAATAAGGTGTAAATTTTGAAGTGTTAAGTAATTAATTTGGAGCTCTAAATCATCTTTACACTTTTCCAAGTGGTTTGCCAACTTTTTAAACTATTTTGATCACGGGGGGTAGGTGTATACGAATAAGGGGTAATTTTTTAAGAACTTCATATACGTCATCGGAAAGCAAAAAAACAGAAAAAATATTAACTGACCGTGGTTACTGAATTTCATTATTTTAAATTCTTTTACATACATATGTGAACTCCGCTGCATAAGTTCACGTGGAAGGGTAGTTTTTGGGACAAATTGTAATAAGATATAAATTTTTAAGTGTCCAGTAATTAATTTGGAGCTCTAAATCATGTTTACATTGTTTAAGGTGGTTTTTCCACTTTTAAAACGTATTGATCACGGGGGGTTGGTGTATACGACTTAGGGGTAGTTTTTGGCGAACTTCATATATCTCATCGGGGAGAAAAAAGAGAAAAAAAATATCAAGTAACCGTGGTTACCGAATTTGATTATTTTAAATGCTTCTTACATTCATATATTAACTCCGCTGCATAAGTTCACGTGGAAGGGTAGTTTTTGGGAAAAATTGTAAAAAGATGTACATTTTCATGTTTCAAGTAATTCCTTTGGAGCTCTAAATCATCGTTACATTGTTCAATGTGTTTTTCCCACCTTTAAAACGTTTTTGATCACGGGGGGTAGGTGTATACGACTAAGGGGTAGTTTTTTGGGAAACGTAATATATATCATCAGAGCAAAAAAAAAGCAAAAAAACTCGTATGATCGTTTATCTCATTATAATCATTTTTAGTGGGTTTTCATAGGTGGCGGCGCTGAGTGGACGTCGTGATAGCGCCGCCACCCTTCTCTCGGAAGTTAAGAGAGCAAAAAAATTTTCTTTCAGTATAAAATTAGTAAAAAAAAAAAGAAAAAGAATATAGCGTTTTCCGTTTTTCAATTTGCCTTTGTGGCGGCGCTGAATGGACCGACCTCACTTTTTCTTCTAGGATATTTTTTTCACTTTTACTTTAAATGAATCTCCAACCCTAATAATAAAATTGTAAAATCTACCAAGATTTTGATTATTGGCAAACGTCGATTTCCCTGCTTGAATCTTCTAAGAATGTTAAAACAACAGTTAAATGATTTTTAACAGTTTTTCCGCTAAAATATTTTCTCAAGGAGATATAATCGGAAAATCACAGAAGATTTTTTTATTACACGAAAGGCGTCGGAAAATAATTCACAATAATACATGGGAAACGTATCTTATCAACAAAAGTGTTCAAATTTATTCCAAGGATTGTTTCAACATGTCTTAGAAATTCAAGCAATAACACCGTTAATTCCCGAAAACCAAAAATATAGGAGATTTTTTTATTAGAGTAGTGTGGTCACTAATCAATTCAGCATAAACGTAGAAAAATATTATAGCGGGAAAAGTGTTTGAAACTATTTTAAGGGTTGTTTCAACATCCCCTTGAGATTTATGTAAGGAAATATATATTACCGAATAACCAAAAAGACTGCTTAGCCAGTTTTCGTCAAATCTCCACGTTGTGAGACCACCTAAATCAGAAACAACAATTTTTACAAATGTTGTCTCATCCGTATGTAGTCTGTCTATTGCCTGTCTGTAGTCTGTAATTTGTAGGCACGATAACTTTTTAAGGGGGGGGGGGGGGGGTTTCAGCGTAAAAAAATACTCTTTTTGCGATTTTTTTTAAAGAGTATGGATTAAGCAAATCTATTAAAACTATCTGTACATTATTAAGTATACTTTAAGGTATATTTTGTAATTTT